>JAYJMB010005390.1:0-12021 GCA_036873735.1 Pouteria campechiana
CCGTGCACTTGCGAGGTATTAAATTTGAACCATCAAGTTTTTGGCGCCGCTGCCGGGGACAGATGGAAGCCATCACCTACTAATTTGAGATTTGTTACTGCTCATCCTAGAAAGAAAATTATAGGAAATGTATATAACAGTGTAAAAATAAGAAGGTCTATGCAAAATATCCGTGGTCATTATGCCTTCATATCTATAATAGAACCAACTAACATTGATCAAACTTTGAATGATGAAAATTATATTATAGCAATGCAAGAAGAGCTTAATTAGTTTGAAAGGAACAAAGTATGGGAACTAGTTCCAAAACCAAAGAATGTTGATGTAATCGGAACTAAATAAGTATTTTGAAATAAACTAGATAAAAGTGGGTTAGTTGAAAGAAATAAGGCACAATTAGTTGCTAAGGGGTATTCTCAATAAAAAGGAACTGACTTTGAAGAATCATATGCCCCTGTAGCCAGATTAGAAGCTATTAGAATGCTACTTACTTTTGCATCCTATAAGAACTTTAAATTATTTCAAATGGATGTAAATAGTGCATTTCTGTCTAGATATTTAAGTGAAGAAGTATATATAGATCAACCTCCTGGTTTTGAGAATGATGATCAACTCGATCATGCTTATAAGCTCACAAAAGCATTATATGGTTTAAGCCAAGCTCCAAGAGCGTAGTATGAAAGGTTGAGCAAATTTTTGAGCGATCATAAATTCAAGAGAGGAAAGGTTGACACTACTATGTTTATCAAAAATATTGACAAAGATATCTTGATAGTTCAAATTTATGTGGATGACATTATATTTGTAGCTACTAATGAAAAACTCTGTCAAGATTTCTAAAAGATCATGCATGCTGAATTTGAAATGAGTATGATAGGAGAATTGAATTACTTTCTTGGATTGCAAATCGAGTAAAGAGATGATGGAAATTATATTTGTCAATCCAAATATACTAAAAAGATACTAAAGAAGTTCACAATGGAAGAAGTTAAGGTAGCAAGCACTATAATGAGCACATCAACAAGGCCAGACAAGGATGAAAAAGGTAAACTCATAGATCAAAAAGTATATAAAAGTATAATTGGATCTCTTCTTTACCTTACTGCATCCAGACCAGATATTCTCTTTAGCATATTCTTATGTGTTAGATTTAAGTCCAGTCCCAGAGAATCTCACCTTAGTGTAGTGAAATGAATTTTTAAGTATCTAATTAACATATCAAATCTATGACTTTATTATCCCAAAGGAACTGATTTTGAACTCATTGGATATCTAATGCTGATTTTGGAGGGTATAAAGTCGATAGAAGAAGTAGTAGTGGAACCTGTCAATTTCTAGAAAATAGTTTCGTATCATGGTTCTCTAAAAAAAAGACTAGTGTTACTCTTTCTATAGCAAAAGCTAAATACATAGCAGCTGAAAGTTGCTGTGCTCAATTGTTCTGGATGAAACAACAATTTCTCGATTATGGACTAAGCTATAAAGATAAACTCATTAAATATGACAACACTAGTGCTATATGCTTGACAAAGAATCTAGTTTTACATTCGAGAACTAAACATATAGAAATCAGGCACCACTTTATTAAAGATCATGTTGAAAAACATGATATATATCTAGAATATGTGCCCATAAATACTTAACTTGCTGATATCTTTACCAAGCTACTATCATTAGAAAGTTTCTACAACATTAGAGGAGAATTAGACATGACAAATGTGATGATCTAAAAGTGAAATCTCTAATATTTCTGTGCTTGAAATTGCAATGTTGAATATGTTGTCTTAAGGCTAAACTTCTTCTCAGATGAAATAAGCTATTCACATACAATTCTCCATTCGCACTTCGTCTGAAGATTGTTTTCCGAGGTCAAGTACACTTCATTTTCTTACTAGAATTAGCTTACAGCCATGTTTATCACACCCAATTTTATTTTTAGCTTAAGTTATTCTCTTATTTTTGAAATATCATATCAATTACCTCATATAGCTCCTTATTCAATCTATTTTAACCCACAACCAACAATCTCTCTCTGCACCATAATAATGAAGAAACTTAGGGAAGGGTTTTTAGAAATAAGATCTAGTAGGAAGCCAATCAAGTAGTGGAAATTGAAGTACCAAAGGAAGCTTCCTTACTTTTCTTATTGGGATGATATTGCCTCTGCTCGCAACAATGCCCCAGATCACCTTCACCGATAGAAGCATTTCTCTTCAAGATGTGGCTTTCAAAAATTCATATCTCAGCCACTGTTGCCCCTAAATCCAACCTCATCATTAGCTAGGATCCTTGAAGAGAGGGGAAAGGAAGCTCCAATTGCTTCATTATCATCTCCTTTTCCTATTTCCTTCCTTAAAACTCTGTATCACCCACTATGATGCAAAGTGCTCCTCACCCTACCCTACACCTTATCCACAGTCTCACACACAACCTCTCCTATTCTTTAAACGCAGACTGAGTGCTTATCCTCTTATCATCATTTTCATTATATAGCTTTGTTTACTTCTATTTGTATGTGTGTGTGTGTGTCTTACTAGGAGGGGATATGTATTTTTGCTTATCACAAAAAGGAGGAGAAAGAATATGCAAATTATCTCAAAAAGAAAATATAAAACTGCATACTCTTTAACTTATCAAGATGAGAATACGTTCTAAATAATCAAGGGGAGAATATAATATATATATAACAGGATAAGGAAACATCAGAAGATGGCATTAAACATTGTAAATATTTTTTTCTGCATACATTCAGGGGGAGATTATCTTTTATGAGATAATTTTTAATCAAGTTTTGTCATTATCAAAAAGGAGAAGAATGTTGATATGAATGCGTGGTTTTGATGACAAACAAAACTTGATTAAAGATTATGTACTAATGGATGTTATCAAGTTTTTAGCATGCAAAATCAAGTTGCAAGTCTTAAAGAAAAATAACCACAGAAAACATATTCTATGGCGATAAGGCTTGAGCAAGTAAAGAAGCATAAGATAAAATATTGTAATAAATAAAGCACGAATGAAAAGGACTCAGTTATTTCCATTCATTTATCAAAGTAGAAAATCATATCTAACAGATGCAAGATAATATGTATACAATAGATTTCGTTTATTATAAGCAAGTCATAGTTATGCCATTGATCATCTGATGAGAATAGATAAAGGCAAAAGAAGTGAATAGCTTTTTAGCAGAATAAAAATTTCTTTTGCCATCAACAGACAAAGCAGAGAAGCAAGAATCATATGGCAGAGCAAAAATTTCATCTATCACAAGTGAGCTAATAATCATCTGTTGTCAACTGCCAAAGTGGAACAAGTAAGGAGCATCTGGCAAAACAAAGAATTCGTCAGTGATCATCTGCCGTTAACAGACAAAGCGAAGAAATATTCTATCAGACGAAGGCTTGAAGAAAACACATCTACAATCCAACACTTCATCTATTACTTACAATAGATAAACCCAACAGATGAATCGCTGAAGCAACAAGACATCTACGCTTCTACGATGCAATAGACAAAGAAATTGAATGGCTGATTCGTCTGGTAGCAATAGAAAAGATGAATACATGTGTCACTTACGAAAGACAGAGATGAAGAAACTTTATCTTATGGATAGCTGGACGGATACTTTATCTATAATAAGTAAAAGACGAGTAACGGTCAGAATGAATTATTGGTCTTTACTCAGCATTAATAACAATCTTTCTATATTAATGAAAGAGGCAGCCATTGCAATAATACCCCAACTAGAGCTTATTGAGAAACTAGAAATTATCTTCTCCAAGGTCAGCGCTGCAGGCATTCCAATATACGACAAATAAGTAGAAGTTAGAGAATTCAAAATACACTAATCAGAATGTCCTCTGTTATTAATGGAGCTCACCTACCACCAACGACTAGAATTCAAAGCAACTATAAATGAAGTATTGCTAGAGAAAGAGGAACTAACAAAGTATTGAGAAAATCATTCAAAACCCTCTTAAGAGCATTTACTAATCTGAATTAGACCTTTTGAAATCCTTCAAGAGTCAAGAGCCCTGCATTCAAACCTTCCTCAACTTTTCTTTAAAGGCTCTCAACTATCTTTGGGAAGATTATTTACTTTTGCATTCAACTTTCATAAACCTTCTCCTATGCTTGCTGAGAAATTCCTGTGCTTAAACTTCTGATATTCATTTCTTGTAAAGTTCCTTGAGCTAGTAGTAGAGATTAGACTTAAGAAGAGCTGTGAGAGCACTATTGATACGCCCCCTAGAGCTAGAATCGAAAAGTGCCAGGGATACTTGTTTATGCCCCCTAGAGTTGGAATCCATAGGAGTGTCGGGGACACTTGTTTATACCCCCTAGAGCAGGAATCTAGAAGAATGTCGGGGACACTATTGTATTTTTACTATTGGGAAGAGTGGAACCCAAGACACTAAGAGAAAAGTGCTCTTAGAAGAGTAGAGTAGAGTGTTTACTCGAATCACTATAAAAAATCATTGTGTTTTATTTATTTTATGCATTTGTTGATTAAGTGATTGATTACTAAAGGGAAGAGTAATTCTAAAAGGGGTTAAGAAATAATTTTTAAGCACTTAATTCACCCCTCCCCTCTTGGGTTTTGTCTAACCTTCGAAACCAATCGAAAAGTGCTAGAAGCATTATGTTTATGCCCCCTAAAGCTGGAATCTAGAAGTGCTTGGAGCACTATTGCATTTCTGCTATTAGAGATAGTGGAACCTAATACACTAAGAGGAGAGTATTATTGAAAGAGTGGAGTAGAGTATTTACTTGAACCATAATAAAAATCTCTATCTTATTTAGTGCATTGATTGATTGAGTGATTAGATTGATTGCTAGAGGGATGTTTAATCCTGAAGGGGTTGAGCAATTTTCTTTGGTACCCAATTCACCTTTTCCCTCTTGGATTTTTTGCCTAATCTTGGGGACCAACAAGTGGTATCATATTAGATTATATAAACACTTATAATGATCTAATAGCAAACTCATTATCCTCTTTATAGATATTCATCGAGGAGCAATCTTCTACCCAGCCACCCCTATTTGATGCAACCAACTTCGCTTACTAGAAGTTGAGGATGAAACAATTCATTATATCTAATGATATGGAGTCTTTGAAGGCAATTAAAGTCGAAATTATTCCTCCCACTACTGAAGTAAATGCATGGACTAAAGAGAATCCACCTTAGTCCAAAATAATGCAAAAGCTATGAAGTCTTTGTTCTGTTGACTATTCCCATCTAAGTTTGATCGAGTATCCTCTTGCACAACTACAAAAGATATTTGAGATAAATTAGTATCTATATATAAAGGATCCTCACAAGTCAAAGGAACTAGAAGGAATATATTGATAGGTGAACAATAAAACTTTAAGATGAAAGAAGAAGAAAGCATATCAGAAATGTATGATCATTTTTCTAAAAGTACTAACGCTTTAAAAGTTTTGGAAAAAGAAGTCACAAATTTTGAACAAGTGATAAAGATACTATGGGCAATACCAGAGATCATGGCAATATAAGAAGCAAAGGATTTGAACACTCTTTTAGTGGACAATCTCATCAGCTCACTGATGTCACATGAGCTGATCAAAAGTAAGAGAGGAGCCAACAAAGCCAAAAAAAAAGTATTTCTCTTAAGGTGACCAAGGAGAGCAGTAGTGACCCAGTATCATAATCTGAAGATGATATGGCCATGTTGGTCAGAAACTTCAGAAAGTTTGCAAGAAGCAGCAGAGGCAGCGCCTTAAGGAGACAACCTAGATAACAGAAGAAAACAACCAAAAGAAAGATCTTCCCACATGCTATAGATGTGGAGGGATCGGACACATATCTCCTGGGTGTCCTAATGAAGAAAAAGTAAATATGAATAAGAAAGATGAAAGAAAAGAAAAGAAACACTACAAGAAGTCTTCAAGAAACCAAGCTAGAGGAATGTAAGTGAATAATGAAGCCTCATCGGGGATAAGCTCAAGTGAGAAAGGTGACAATGAAGTTGCATACCTCACAAGAATATACTGCATGATCCAAATAGAGAACAAATCAACAGATCAAATTACCATCAAAGAGCAATGCATAACGAAGCTGGGATAGAGTTAAACTCTTACTACTTTTATAGTTTTGATTCTTCAAGCTCAAATAACACTTACGTCAAATGCAAAAAGTTTGATGACTTACAATAATCATACAACTCCCTCTTTAGTGAATTTGAATCACTTATTCAAAAAGTCACTCAAAAAAAAAGACATTTTGATGCAACTGTCAAAGTAAATTCTATACTGGCAAAAAGAAATCTATCTCTACAAAAAGAGATTGAAAATCTGAAGAAGGAGATAGAGATATTAAATAATATGTTGAGTAATATTTCCAATTTGGGTGAATCTTTGGCCAAGTTCATGAGAATGACTGGTCAAGCTAGTAAAAAGGGACTTAGTTGTGAACGGTCAGATGATGAAAACTCACAAAAATATGTTTCATGGTCCAAGGGAGTGAACCTCACATAAGAAAGAGAAAACTGTCCAAATATTAGAAGGTTTATGGGTTGTCCTTAGGTAAAGAAACCAATGGAATATAGTGCACTAAGTAGAGTTCCAAATTCTTGCTATTTATGCAACCAAATTGGACATAAAGCATATGATTGTTATGCAAAAAAAATGCAAGCAAAATGTGTAAAGATGAGATGGAAACCCAAGGATTATACACAAACTTCTAGCACACACAATTTCACTAACACCATTGGACCCAATACTTAGGTACCAAAGAGGTAAAAAAAAACTTACTTTGAATGCAGGTAAGTCTCAAAGCTACATCTAGCAATACCTAGATCATGGATAGTGGTTGCTCGAGACATATGACCGGTAACAAGAAATTATTCTAAGAACTGAAGCCAATAAATGGAGGAACAGTTGCATTCGGCAATAATGACAAAGGCCTCATCATAGGGATAACTAAAATTTATGGTTTATTCAATGCATGCATAGAGGATGTATTATATGTAGAAGGACTCAAGCACAATTTTCTAAGTATCAATCAATTGTGTGAAGGGTCACAAAGTTGTGTTTAAACCATCTGCATGTAATGTATTCAATATAGATAATGATCCATCGTTCAGTGAAAAAAAGCATGAAAATATTTATCTAGTACTACTATAAGATATTATTGAAAAATGCTTAATTACAGTCAAAGATGATCCATGGGTATGGCATAAAAGGATGGAGCATATCAACATGTCAAATATCAGATCTTTATAGAAAAAGGATCTCGTGATTGGTCTACCTAAGCTAAATTATGACAAAAATAAAATATACAAATCCTATCATTTGTCAACACGATCAAAGTATTCATCCATCCTAAAAATGAGGTATCTACATCTAGACCTCTAGAACTATTACATATAGATCTATTTGGACCATCAGACGTTGTCATCCTTGGAGGAAAAAAGATATGTATATGTGATCATGAATGACTACTTTATATTTACATGGGTGAATCTCTTGACTTGCAAAGAGAAACCATTTTCAATTTTTTATATATTTTCAAAGTTAGTTCAAAATGAGAAATAAATGTCGATTGTGTCTATTTGTAGTGATCATGGTAGTGGATTTGAAAACAAAAAATTTATTGACTTTTGTGACAAAAAATGAATTCACCACAGCTTCTTATCCCCTGGGACTCCTTAACAAAATGGAGTTTTGGAAAAAAAGAATCAGACAATTCAAGAAATGGTAGAGACTATGTTGAATGAGAGTAAGTTGTTTAAAAGATTCTAAGGAGATTGTAAGCAATTAGAAGCAGAATGCGGAAGAAATATAAAAGTTTAATCACTTAGCAGATTCAGATCGAGTGGTAGATGAGGTGGAAGAAAAGGCTATGGGCTTTTTTCCTTGTTTCCTCATTTTAGCTAATTGAATCTGAGCTTCTAATTCTCTTTGTTCAGCAAGTGCTTCTTGCTTTTCTAGTTCATCTTCTATAGTAATTCTAAGAGCAAGTTTTCTCAAAGCATCTCTTACATTTACAATAGCGTCATAAACTATTAAACTAACCTCTTGTTCAGCATATACCAGAACATTTGCTGAATCAGTTAGATATCCTTCTATAGCTCTAAGTCTCTTTTGTTCTGATCTTAGCTTTTTTACAGATAGTCCTGGCATTTTAAAGATCTAAAAAAGACTTTTATAGAAGAGAGCAAGATCATCCTAGTAACATTAGGATCTGATCTTCAACATCCTTAATCAATCGCTTCATCCGCCTGCGGTGTTCACGGAAATAGGCAATGATTCGGATTGCCTCTATGTCAAACTTGTCAAAGTTTTCTTTTACGCCTTGTATGTTTTGATCAATGGATTCTAATTCCTTGCGAAAATCTTTCAGAGTTGCTTGTAGTAAAGGAATATCTTTATGCATGACGTAAAATTAAACTGTGGCATTACTGTTAAGAACATAGAGAAAATATACCTGTCCACCGCGCTTGGCTGACACTGGTATAGGAGCTTCAGACAAAGCAGAGAGCTGGAGCGCCGAAGGGTTCCCAAAAAATCACCAAAGCCACAAAGGGGATAGAGGTGTGAGAGAGGGAAATGAGAAGGCGAGACTAAATGCTTAGCTGAATTCTGCTCCCAGAGGATAGAGAGCGGAGAAAATTTATAGAGATGAAAAAGTAATGTTACAGGAGATGTACACTGTTTAAGATGCCTGTCGGCACCATACAAAGCTGACATGTAAAAAGTGAAACAGTAAAAAGTAAAGTAAACAGTCAAAAGAAGTGTCGGCACCACAGACGGTGGACACGTTACAAAGCAATAAAGCAAAAGCTAAAAAGCTAAAGTAAAGATAAGTAGCTAGAATGGAATCTAGCTGAGTAAGCCAGGCACGCGTGCTGAAAGTGATGAGATGTGTCGTGCATGTTAGCTTACGCTTCTGATCCAGCTGCATCAAGATCCATGAGAGCATCAATCATAGCCGTTGGTCGTTGATTGATGATGCGCTCCAAGACTGGTCAATAGCGCCGGATGTAGAGAGGATACTGCGAAGTAGTCTTCATCTTTTTAATGAACTTATCAATCTTTGAGTGATATGCATCAGCCAACTGATCTGGATTTTTTAAATAATGTTTTGGAATGACCGCTAGAATATGTTCAGAAGTTTCATCATATCCGGTCATGGCGATGACATTGGGATTTTCTCATGCATCTTCGGCCTATAGAATTTTAGTACCAATCCTTGTGCATGCTGCCGAGAGTGGTTATTTTTTGAATCTTTCCCAATCCTCAGATTTCCATTTTGATGAAGAATCAAAACTTGGTTGCAGTTCTTCTCCTGGTGACAGTGCCTAAATTTGAAAGCTGCGACATTCGGGATCTGTCTTTGATGCTTTCCAAAATGGAGATGATGTTCCCAATCCAGTAACCTTCTTGTTTCCATAGCCAAGTAATAATAACAAGTATCGAATAGTCTTTGGTACTTTGGCTAGTTGTTCCTGGTTGCTGCGATCGATGCAAATATAATCAATATATCCCATTTTGAAAAGTTCTTCCCAATTGGAAGAATTGAACAAGTCTCCGGTTATGCGAACCTTTGGAATTCCTCCGACATTGTAGGTACATTGTTGCCATGGAGAGAAGGATTCGATAACTACTTATTCCATAGTCAAGAGGGTTTCAGTGGTGACCTCTCTGACTTTTTCTTGAACTAGATCCTGAACCATTGAATGCTTGGTATGATGGCTCTCTAGTTCCTTGGTCAAATTCAAGACTTGAGAAAATTATCCTTGAGTTAAGAGTTTTAACTCATAATTTTCTCTCTCTAGTCTTTCCAGTTTATCACCAATTCCAAGGACAGCCACGCTGATTAGTAAAAACCTTTAACCACTCTTGTCAGGGTTAATTCCATTAACTCCTTGACTTGGTTACTGAGTGTCTGAGAAACAATACTGATACAATCTGCCTTATATGGATTGTGAATTACATATCCTGTATCGTTTCTCTCGATGGTTGGATTACCAGTGTATGTCAAATGTGGTAATACTACATCGACTTTAGAGGTACTTCCTGAATGAACTTCATCCTATATCTCTATTCTTGGTGAAATCCCTGCTGAGTGAATACTCTGGATTTCATCAAATTCTGAACTTTCTGATGGTACATCCTGGGGTTGTTGAGAGCTACCAGTTTTTGCTGAAGATCTTGGATTTAAAATCTTCTCTTTCTTTTTCAAGAGCTTTTCTGGACATTGACTTGCATAGTGTCCTAACTCTTTACAAATCCAGCATCTAAGCTCAGGTTTCTTTGAAGAACGTATTTCTGCTTTCCTGGAGATTTCTATCTTCAGTTTCTTCTGAGGACAAGTTCTTGTAGAGTGTCCCATTCTTCGACACTTATTGTAGAAGATAGACGACATTCTTTACTCGTTTGCAAAATCCTGCAATTTCTCGAGTAAGAGGATCAGCACTAACATTTTGATAACTTCGAATTAATTCGATATCAAAATTATAGTAAGCAAGTCTTTGTTGTCATCTAACCAATTTTGCCTGTCCGATGTTTTTAAGTTTTAAATTTCGAAAATGTTTCACATATGAAGAATCTGTTCGGACTAAAAATGATTTTTCTGATGCAATAAATAATTCATTGGCCTTGATAGCTTGTATTACTGAAAATACTTCTTTTTCATGTATGGGCCAATTTAATTCTAAACCTTTGAAGGTTCCTCCCCAATACCTACTGATTTCCTCAATATTGGTGGAAGCTTTTTAAGCCTTTAATACACATCCCCAATACAGATCAGAGGCATCTACTTCAATAATCAGATAATCTCCTTTTTGTGGGAGTTTCAACTGAGGGGGATTTTTCGTCTGATTTTTTTATTTTCTTAACCAAACAAGTATCTTCATGATTCCATTCCCAAGGAATTTTTTTTGAAGTTTTTTGATGAAGAACTTTGGTTAAGGCTGCGAGACCTTTGATGAATGGTCTGGCATAATTTAGGATTCCTAGAAACCGCTGTAGCTGTTTCCGATCCTCTATCTTATCTGGAAATTCTCTTATGGATTCTGCAATATGTGGTTGTAATTTTTCATGATTTTCTTCAATTTCTAATCCCAAGAAATTGATCTTTGATTGCATCCATATGCATTTCCTTTCTGAAAAGATCATTCCTTCTTTGAGGAATACATTAGCCGCTTGATTGAGATGGCTAATATGTTCTTCCTGTGTTTTTGAAAACACGAGAACATCATCTATATAAATAACAACAAATTCCTTCATTCCAGCGAATGCTTGATCTATTCGTCTCTGGAAGATTCCAGGAGCATTTTTTAATCCAAATGGCATTACTAGCAATTCAAATAATCCTTGAGGACATGAAAATGTAGTTAAATGTATACTATCCTCATGCATCCTGATTTGCCAATACCTTGATTTCAGGTCAAATTTTAAGTATACTGTGGGTTGGCATTTTCTAATCCAGTTTCTCAATTCTTCTTGATTTGGGAGATTATATCCATCTGATTCGGTTGCATTATTTAACTCTCTATAATCAATCACCATTCTTGCTTTTCCTCGCACCTTTTCAGCATGATTCAATACCATAAAAGTTGCACTTCTATGTTTACTGGTGCTAGGCTGGATTAGATCTAATTTTTGCAATTCTGGAATTTGTTTTTCAAACTCCTCTATCATCTCAGCTGTATATTTGATCCCTTTGCTTCGGATGATAGTTTCTGGATTCTTCAATTTTAAAGAAGCCTCAGTTTTACATTTTTCTGATAATGCTTGAGGATTTTCTTTAAAATTTTCTCGAAGCCTTTCTTTGATTTCATCAATGGCTTCCTTCGTACAAACTGCCTTTTTGACAGTCATCTGTTCTTCCTCCTGCTCTGTCATAGTGTTTGATCGAGATCGGGCACAAGAAATGATGAGGATGAAATAAATGCAAATGGAACAACGTGACCGAAGTTGGTCGCCTTTGGAAAATACCAAAGGATTTTTCCATTATTATTAATTTTTCCTCAATTGTTTACATTTGCTGTGTA
>JAYJMB010005391.1:0-55176 GCA_036873735.1 Pouteria campechiana
CAAAGTAACCCACCCTGGAGGTGGAAAAATCATGGTATAATCATGTGGATTTATGGTGTAAAGTGGAGTAACAACCCTAGGAGGGCGGGGCGTTACAATTATATATGATTTTGATGATAACAAAACTTGTACAATATATGTGCTTAAATTGTTAACAATCATATGTATAATTATGATTTGATAAACATTAATTGATAATGCAAATGTATACATAATCATGAATGATTAATTATGCAAGCATACATCTTTTACTTCATGGAGCACTTAATCTTAAGTTATCATTCTTTAATGTGTTAATTTATTAAATCATATTTAGCACCATACTTTATTAAGCTTTCATATTATGTATATTATACTTGCTCTACAACATGTTAAAATCATATGAGGATAAAATACATTCTGATTAAATAATATATATAAAAGCTAACAATGTAGCAAGTGTGGAAAACTTCTAAGTACAGGATGACAATCATTTGTAATCATATGCCAAAACTATCCACTACATTCCAAAGGGATTAAACTGCTGAAGATCACAAAAGAAGAAGAAGAAGAAAAGAAGGCTTCGAAGATGAGCTACAAGGAGCTTGCTTTGTCTATTAAATCTAAAGAGAAACTTCCACAGATAAACAAAATGACAAATAGTTGAAGACGATGCCATGGTCAGAGAGCTTAAACTGCGGACCATCCATTATCCAGAGTTTGTTTGAAACAAAGTAAGAAGGAGTAACCTCATCAAGAACTCAGACAAATGAAGAAAAAAGAATGACAAAGAGGTGATCACCTAAACAAGTATGCACAAAGGAAAGAAACTTAGTCTAACTAGCAAAGCCAGAAGAAAGAATTTACCAAAGGATTAAAAGGCAAGATGTAAAAGAAAAAGTAGAAGCAACTTCACCTGAGCAAAGATAAACAAATCAAGAAGTGAAGTTGTAGAGGTGAATTCCATCTATTGTAAAACAAATAAGGAATTTGACTTCGTCTGCAGGATCAAATTAGTTTATTATTTAATACGACGAAATGGAAGCTGCGCAGTGAGCATAAACGAACCTGCACAGACAAAGTAGCTAATTGGACAAGTGAACTTCAATGCAAAGGTGCATTCATCTTTAACTTACTATAGAGCCTAATTCGTCCAAGGTAAAGTAAAGTACAGTTTGTCTGTTACTTACAATAGACGAATGGATCACCAAAGAAGAACATCATATTTCATCTATTCAAAAAGACAAAGCAGAGTTTGTCTGTTAATCAGCAGAGTTTGTTTATCAATCTATTCAATTTTTCTATGGCACGAGAGTTGGTGTTTTATGTACAATAGACAAAGCAAATTCACAAGGGATCAACTAACAGACAAATCTCATAGAGGAATTCGTCTAAAACTTATAACAGAAAAAGCAAAGTTTGTTTCTCGATCTTTTTGACTTCGTCTATGGTGTTAAAGTTCGTTTGTCAATTATAGTAGACAAATCATACTCACAAAGGATTGAATGATAGACAAACTAATGAGAGAATTCATCTAACTTATGATAGATAAATTCAGATAGAAAGATATCGTGACTTGTCAGAGAAAATTTGATTTATGTGACTTGCATCTAAATGACATCTGCATCCATGCTTTCATTATGCATACTTGTTTAAGTCACCATTTTTGGCAACAAGCGGCGCTGCAAGTTTTTCTAGTCGTGTCAAGTCAAAAATAGAAAATATATTTTAGCAACAACTTATCTTCCTCTTTGTAAAAGAACAACGATGTAGTAAACTCGAGATAAATTCGAAAGGCATACACTCCAACGATAGAAATCTCGATGGTCTTGTTCATTTATTGCTGCTCTCATCTCTACATTCAACAAAACTCGTCTTCTCCAACAGTCAAAATTATGAAGAAGCTATTTAAGAAGAAAAGGTGGAACAATTCAAAGTAGTGAAGGAAGACATTTCAAATGAGCTAAACCTTATGTAAATCCTTCCACCCATGGCTAAGAGTTTAAATCATCATCTATCTTTTATGAGCTTCAATTTGCATATCCTTATGGCCATTGAGTTTACATTTTGTAAAGATCTTTTTGCATTGCTGGTGCTATAAAAGATCTCATCTTCTCTTGTGCTTAAATGCATATTAATCTTTGGTTAAACTGAAAACTAGTGATTTTGTGGTGAGATCAGAAAAACCACATTGTATGAGTTGTTCGTGAGCTCTGAAAAATCATCAAGTTTGCTAACGATTTTTGAAACTAGTAAGTTTCCTGGTGAGCTTGTGAAAACTAGAAGAGTGTCAGGAATACTATTTTATACACCCCTAGAGCTGAAATCTAGAAGAGTGTTGGGAACACTTGTTTATGCCCATTAGAGCTAGAATCTAGAAGAATGCTCAAAGTACTATTGTATTTCTATTATATGGGATATAGTGGAACCCAAGGCATAATAAGTATGTGCTATTGGAAGAGTGGATGTAGGGACGGGGTTCCAGAAGCACTATAAAAATTATATTGTTTGTGTGTGTTTGTTTACTTGCTTTATCCTTCATACACTTTACAGTTTTATCATTCGCTTTACATCACACCACACACAAGCATGAAAAGAGAGAAAAGGTCTAATAGGGGTTAAGCAATGAATTTTTATATACCCAATTTACCCCTCCCCTCTTGGGTTAAGCCATACTATGGGAGTCTACAACTAGCATATATCCATTCAAGAGCTTCAACTTCAAAATCTTATTGGTCATTCTCTTTACATCATGGGAAGATCCTTTGTATTACAAGGAGTCATTAAAAGATCTAATCTTCCCTGGTGCTTCAATGAAACACTATGTAAAAGTGTATAAGTTTTTTAGTTAGCTTGAAAACCAGAGAGTTGGTGGTGAGATCTTGAAAACCATCAAGTTTACTGGTGATCTTTGAAACCAAAGAGTTTGTTGTAAACTCAAAAAAATTATTTTGTATGAGTTGTTGGCGATCTCTGAAAAATCATCAAGTTTACTAGTAATCTTCTAAACTAGTGAGTTTGTGGTGAGCTCAGGAAAACCACATTGTATAAGTTATTGGTGATATCTGAAAAACTATCAAGTTTGCTAGTGATCTTTAAAACTAGTGAGTTTCTAGTGAACTTGGGAAAACCAGACTATATTCCATTATATGTGGTATAGTGGAACTTAAGGCACAAGGAGCTTATGCTCTTAGAAGAGTGGAGTATGGAGGTTACCCAAACCACTATAAAAACTCATGTTGTTTGTATTTGTTTGATTTCTTTACTTTCCTTACCCTCTACTATTTTATTATCTTATATTGCATAGCACATAAGCAAGAAAAGAAGGAAATTAATTTTACAGTAGTTAAGTAATAAATTTTTATAAACTTAATTCACCCCTCCCCTCTTGGTTTAAGCCATCCTATGGGAACTAATAGGGAAGACTTTGAAGAAGATTAAATCTTACTTTAAATGCAAAGATAACTTCCTAGCTTGTAGGTGAGAGCCTTTAATGAGATGCTTTGAAAGTTGTAGGGTTTGAAGGCTTGGATATTTAATTGCTTTTGGAAACGAAGATATTAGATTTACTCCCTTTATAATAGGATTCAAATTCTAGCCGTTGGGATAGGTGAAGCTCATTTAATGCAAGGGAACGTTTGAATTTTCGATCTTTGAGTTCCACATTTTTAGACCTCTATAAAAATTATTTCAAAACTTTGAAGTTCTCAACAATGTCCAAAAACGAGCAGCAAGTGTTTTAGAACTATGAACATCATGGCTCTACAATGCAATGCCTCCTTTAGAACTCTAAAAAACTTACTTTAGAACTCCGAATGTCATGATTTGAAATGCAACAAGTTCTGAGATAACTTCAAACCTCTGAACGTTGTGGCTTACTTTTGAAATGTGAAATGCAACAAGTTCTGAGATAACTTCAAACCTCTGAACGTTGTGGCTTACTTCTGAAATGACTTTAAACCTCTAAATGGTACCTCTAAAACATTAATACAAACTTCTAAACTTGTAACTTTAGATTACTGAAAGAAGCATAAAGTTCTTCCTTTGATATGTTGTTTCAATCCTTTAAATGCTGTAAAATTGGAATGTAGCAAGTTTTTCATATTTCTATTCTCTGAAAGTTACGGTAGCAGATCACTATAGCATATTACAATAGCAAAGTTACTATAGAGGCTAACCGCGATGCTTCAGAACTCTAAAGTGTTACTTTCGTTTTATGAAAAATAATGTAGTACAATTATTGTAGCAAAGTTACTATAGCAGCTTAACGTGGGTGGTTCAGAACTCTAAAATTATAAGTTCAGAACTCTAAAGTGTTACTTCAGTCTTCTAAAATATTATTGTAGTTGCGTCACTGTAGCAGCTTAGCGCGAATGCTTTACTTCAGAACTCTGAAAATCACTAAAGCAACATTACTGTAGCAAAGTTACTGTAGCCACATGTTGAAAAATTTTAAATTTGTCAGCAACATCTTCAAACCTTTGAATCATCCTTTGAAACTATGGTAGTTGTCCTTTGAATGTAGTTTTCTTATTTTAAATATTTTTTAAAGTTATTCCAAAATATCTTTAACAAAGAAACCATGTCTTCTTTCTTCTCCTCTTTCTTGTATTCTTGTATAAACTTTTGGCATGCATATTTTCAAATATGTTAGGATTAATTACTTTAGGACTTCTTGGAAAGTAATGTCATTAGTTTTTATAGACAAGTTTTGTTGTCTTCCCACTTAATTCCACATTCTCTGTAAAACTTTATTTGCTTAAGCTTAAGTTATAGATAATTTTGTTGTCATCAAAACTATATACTTGACTCAACACCTGGCGGTAGAATCCCCAAGCCTTGAGGATTGTCTTTTAGACAAGACTTAGACCTCCAACCAAAACAAGTCAGCATCATCTATTGTACGCTCACACGGAACTCCTAAATTAGACCCTCAACTTAACGATATTCCAGATGGCAATGGCACAATAGGAATTGTCTTTAATCAACAGGACCACATTGCTTTACTTTTCCCTAGCCAATTGAACAAAACATCTAGCTAACTATCATTTGTTCAAACATCCAGGAAAAAAATTACATTTTGCACTTCTAAGTCCACCATGGAAGCCTACGAAGCAGATCATTTCCATCCACGTTGACAGTAATGTGATTGAATTTCAACGAGGGTCAAATCAATTCAAATAACCAAATCAGTGAAAAAATATTGACTAGGATTTTGTGAACATGCTATTTGGTAGGACTCTTTTTAGGTTTCAGACAAGGAGTTCCAAATTGCTTGCCGAACACCATTATGAACTCATGACCAGCAAACAGAAGAAGTCCATGAGATCAGAAGAAAAAAGCTATAGCACACTAAGACACCAACAATGTCAGAGTTATAAAATGTCTGTCAACTTGATAAAAAAAAATAGTCAGATATAATATTCATTCCGAAATGGTTCACTCTTCATATTGTTTTACAATTCTTGGCAATGTTTCAGAACAATGTAATAAAACTCATTGTTTGAAACTTGTAATTTGAAAAGAGCACCCTCACTAGCAATGCTATGATGTCCAAAATTTAAACTAATACATCTCTTTATGGGTAAGTTTTTCTACTCCAACTGTGAGTATTATCTTCCCATTTCAATTTGGATCGGTTGGATTGAAGCAATACTCAGTATTCAAATTCCTTTTCACAAGATTATACAGGAAAAGTATGTTTAACCAATTTGGGCAAATATGGAGACAATCTATATGCTGTTATTGTCTACAGATCAAATCCTTGTAGTGTTACTTAAAACATTCAAAAATTAGAAAAAATAAAAATAAAAAACCATTGCTCGAGACATTTCACCATAATTACCGTTGAAACAATTTATATGACCCAACTATGACACTACATCAAATCTGCACCTACCATCAACCTCACAATTTGGTGTTCACAACTTGACCAACCAATCTAGATTCTAAAGAGGCCAGCTACAATTTATATATACCATCTAACAACAATCCATACAGGGAATTTATGCCAAGGAACAAGACTGAAATCAATCCACCACCTGATTAAAGGCCACATGAACGTTTTTAGAAACCATTTGCACCATAATTTTCATAGAGAAGACAACGAAAGATAAATGGAGGATGGTTTAGAATGTAAGGTTTTAGAATGGGTTGAACTAAAATCGAGTATATAGAATGCAATTATGCAATTTAGTAATATGAATGCAAATGAGAAGTGGGGCTCACCTTATTTTGATCCATTCAACCTTTTATAAATGGAAAATATCCGAATTGTCCACAATTCAACTTACAAAAATCTGTTTATATCCTAGTAAGAATGTTACCCATGAAAGAAACTAGATTCCTTATTCTGAACGTGTCAACTCTGTCATGGATGCGACATGCATCCACTCCATTCATCCAAATCACTCCAGCATTTAGATGTCTCGTTTTAGGTAAAATGCCCAATTGATTGGAGTGATTCTGTGCATGTAACACACAGGCTCTGTTTACATGTGACAATCCCACTTCATACAGAGTCAACCCTATTTGTTTTTTGAAGCTTGAATAATAAGCCTCATGCCTAGAATAAAGCACAAAAGAAGATGCAATTAAGCAGGTCATTGAACGCATTCTTCTTATTTTATTTAATAATAGAGGGGCAAGATTTTAAGTGGCCAAATGATCATCAAGTCACTCCAATTTTCCAAGAATCCTGTAAGATCCAAACTATTCATCCCGTTTATTATCATATATAATTTTTATTTAAAGCATATATTCCTAGAAAGCACCCAGCCAAGCTAGCTAATTAAGCCTTGTGACATAGAAAGCACCTCTTACTCCCCGCTTGCAACTATGGAAGATGCGCTTGTCTGAATTCCTTGGTAGATTGCTTTGCTTTGGACAAATAACTTACTGGCAATTTAGGCAAAGCTAGCAAATATATAGACAGACAGATAGATAGACGGATATCTCTGGGAAAATTGCTATGCACTTTAAACGCTCTTTTCTCCATCCCAATAATCCTTGGATTCTCTTCGTAGGCCCCTTCGAAGATTCTCCAAGGCTTTTTTTATTTTTCTTTCTTCCTTTGTTTTAGCTGTATTTATGAAGAATGTAAAACTTGACCTACATATGATGAGATATGATAGGAAGTGATGATTAGAAATAAAATTTAAAGATAAAATATGAAGACTTATTGTATGAAAGATAGAATTAATGATTGTAAATATATGATAATAAGAAAAAAAAAGGTTGTTAGATAGTTAAAATATCAAATCTTTTTTACCATCTTTTTCTCATTGCCAAACAAACGAAGTCTAATTCAACGATGAAATTAAAGGAATGAGAGTAAAAAGCTTATATCAGCAACCACATTCCTAACAAAAAAAGTTTATACTAGAACCCATAAGATTATAATAAAATTTGGTGGTATCAGAATTTCTAAATAAGTAATTTGTGGGTATATTTAGATTTTTTTGAATTTTATTTAAATATTACTAATATGATAAATATATAAGTAAAATATAGAGTTTAAATGTATTACTAATATTATTTTAAAAGAATTCAAAATTTTATGAACTTTTTGTTTAATAAGCTTTCATAGGCCTTTCCAAGAAAGTTTCAATGGATTTTAATGATATTTAATAAAGGGATATGATCACATGAAAGTCTTTTCACCATAGTTGTAGTGAAAATATTTCATTTTTTATTTTATAAAATGAATTTTGAAATCCAGTTCATTAATGATGTTTAGCATTATGTGTTTAGCTAAGATGCATAAAATTACATCATTTAAAGACTTAAATGAATTCTAAAGTTTATCTCATTTGAAAGTTAATATGTTTCTCATAAAATTGTTTAATTAATTGTGGTCCACTCAAGTCTCCAAATGATGAAATTATTTGCATCTTAACTAATTAATTAATGCCAAATATCATTAATGAATTGGAATTTTAATTTCGATTTTGTAAAATAAAAAAATAAAGGATTTCCACCAAAATTGTGGTGAAAACATTGTTATGTGATCATATCCCTTAACAAAAAGTAATAAAATCTTATTAAAATCTATAAAAAATATAATGGACACTAAGAAATTTTAATGAACTTTAAACTTCAAGAAAGGTTATGTTACTAATGGCTCACCACACCACTTGCCTTCCCTTGTCTCATAATAGTGAGTATAGCCATTACCTTTCATATGAAGTTGTGGGTAACCATGATAGAAGTGCTCTCTCTCTCTCTCTCTCTACACACACACACACACACACACACACACACACACACACACACACATATACATAAAAAATGAGAATAATAAAAAAGGCTTTTCTTTGGGTGGTGTGAAGCCAACACTCTTAGGATCATATGGGTTGAGAATAATAAAATAAGGCAAAAATGACTTTTCATTCATCCATAATTATTGCTTTACATACCATGATTCTATGCTCATTTATTCACAAATTGCACAACTTTAAATCTAAGAAAAGTCACAATTCTTAGCTTATTTCCTAAGGAGTCATCTACATTTTTTTAGGGTATCTTTCAACTAAAAATATTTTAAAACAAACCATAAGCTTTAACCTCAATAAGTAAGCATGTTTTCATATCAATTCATTTTCAAGATGCTTTGGAAATTCATATCATTCATGGATCATCAAATAGTTGTTCGCTAAGGAATTTATATTGTAAGTGCAAGGCATCAAGTTTTGTAGTGTAGTGATGAGAAGGTTATCGTATCCATAGGGATTGTGTATTCCAATTAATCACTAGCTATTGCATTGAATAATCCTAGTTTTATTTGGAAGATCAAACAATAAGAGCTTAAACAAGAAATAAAAGTAAATGGACTTTGGTGGGAAAAAATTAAGATAAAGAAGCTCTAGAGGATCGATTTTACTTATGCTTCAATCATGACATCTTCAACTTATCATGTATAGATTGTTTTTATCGGTTTATAGGTCAAGAATCCCAATGCACTTAACTCCCTCTCCTGAGTGACAATCAAGTGTCTATTCTCTACACTCCAATTTTGATATCCCTATAAAAATTGGAATATTACGAATGCATTAAGACTTTAGGTTCTTTTGAATGATCTCATAGAACCTAGGAGCTTTCCCAAGTCATCTAACATTCCATGTTATGATGTTTAGATTCTATTTAGAATTACCTCTTCCAAGTGTTAAATCTCAAATGTATAATCATTCAATAAATGGCCAATAGATTGAAAGCATTAATCACAAAACATCACAAATAAACCAACAAAACATTCTCAATAACATAACTCTTTGTCTACATCATGAAATCCACATAAGCTCCATCTCCCCTTTAGAAAGAAGAGTTTAGATACACATCATTGAATGCAAATCCATAAGATAAACATTCCACTTTGTCTAAAATTCGATTCTACACTCTAATCCACAACACAAATGAGAAATGGAAATGAAAACAATAGAATATTGATGATTGGAGTGTTAGAAATCTTCCCCTTTGATGCTTGGCTTGAAGTCTAACTTGAATCTTCCTCTCAAAAGCCTCTTCAAAAACCCTTTTCTTTCCCCTCTTTCTAACCTCCAAAAACCCTGGCTAAAACTCTCTCTGAAAACCCACTAAAAATAGGTTTATAGTGCATAAGAAGGGGAGAAAAAGTCCGCACACATGAAATGGAGTGGCATGGGTACAGAGGCACCCAAATCTCTATTCGAAGTGGATGCTTGATGCTTTTTGGAAGCATAGGCACCCATTTGGGCTCATTGGCACCCAAAAATCTGATTACATCGATCATTTTGGGCGCATAGGCGTCCAAGTTGTTGTCTACTTGATATATCTCCACTGTTTCAACTATATCTTCTTCTGATGACATCGGAATTGGATGATTCTTATTGCAATGGAAGACTGACTTTGAGTTCTATAAATCTCATGTTGAACATGTCTTTCAAATAATCCTGTAAATCTACCAAAATTGGACCACAATGGATACCATATTTTACACATCCAAAATTGAATTGAAGTCTGATACAGGTGTAGTGTTTTGGACCTAACTTCCACATATGAACTCCAAATCCAATGATTCTTGATGTATTAGATAGCTGACTTAAAGGGCTTCAACATTTATGTTGACAAAGATCCATCTCAATCAATACCAGAAATGGCTTCAAATAAGTGCTTGTTTATATTCAGCTTCATTTTGACATGATTTGTTACATAAAAAACCAAATAACTCTATAAAGTATAATATTTCATCGAATGTAGTTATGAACCAATAAAACATGTCAAATAATATTCCAAAAAATGTGAATTTAGGTATTAAAACATGATATATTATGAACTCATCAAATACCCCCAAACTTAGCTTTTGATCGTCCTTAAGCAAAACAACCATTATGTTTCATGAGATTTTCAAAATAATCTCTCTTAAACAATCACTGACATGCTAGGCAAATTACACATTGACACATGACTCAGAAAATATTCAAAATACTAACCAAGTAGCCTCATGAATCTCATGCATTACCAATATCTTCATGAAGTGAGAATGTGTTTGTGCTTTGTTAGTCTCATGCTACATGAATGCTTTTCAATCAAAAATATTCAATTTAGTGATTCTAATGATTTCCATAAAACATTCAATAGGCTTGCTTTTCATTATCCCTCTCTATTAATATAGAAAACTCTATTCACTTGGATCAATAGGTCTTTGTTAAGCTTGAAATGATTCCTTTGGTTTGGCTAATGAAAGAAATGGAATAAGGATTCACAAAGTAAGAGATCATAAATGAATTTATATATGAATGTTCACTTTATTTATTGTTATGGGTTATATTACTACCACACCCTCAAATTTATTTTCTTTTGAGTTCATTGGTATGTGATCTCCCCATTTGAAAGATGAATCCTCATAAATTCTTTTCTTTTTGTCCCTTTTCTTTTCCTTTTGGCATTTTCCTTTTCAATTCTCCTATTTTTTATCTTCTTTTCCTTCACTCATACCTCTCAAACAACCATGACCATAGAATGTGTCTCTTAATAGGTCAAACATGATTTTTAGGCTAAAAAGGGTTTGATGATGAGACTAAAGAAAAAAAAGTTGAATGGAGGTTTTTCGCATGCTTTGCATATGCCATTCTCTCATAAGGCCCAATGGGGACACTAGTGATATGAATTACTAGGTTAGCTTGAAAGGCTCAAATTGATCAAAGAATGCCTAAATCACTTCCAAGTAAACATTTAATCTAGAATTTTGCCTTAAGGGATAACCAAACAAGTTCTAGCATGCATATGTCTATCAACATATATCACTAAATTCATAACACAACTAGTATATATACACTTCACATTGTGCTTAATGAAAATTTCATCATTCCTGAGAAAGAAAGACTTATCACAAGAATCATTCATTCACAAGTAGTGCTTACCTTTCCTCCTAAATCATGTGAAATGATAATAAAAAAAACTAAGTATAAGTTAATGATCATCAAGAGAGAATCACTATATCCAATCTCATTCAAATTCATCAATTTTAGCACAATTGTTCTTGATTTTCTTAGCCAAGTCATAAAAAATGAAGCTCATCGAAAGAATTTATACTTAAATTTGAAAAAAAATTTCTCAAAACTGAATGCACATCCCCAAATACCCCCAAACTTAAACTAAGCATTGTCCTAAATGTTTAAAAATAATGCATAAGGGGAAGAAAAACTTCCTCATGGGAACATGCTTTCCTTCATGGTGTGTGAAGGTTGCTTTTGGTGGAGTCCTTTGCTCTTTGAATGGGTGACTTGAGTTCCCAACCTTCAACTTTATCTAGCTCTTGAATCTCATTTTTGAAACAAATGGATGAGGAATTTTTAATATAAGTGATGTTGATAGATGAGATTGAAATGATTTGGGGTTGGAAATTTGATCATGAAAGGAATGTGCATGTAGGAAAGAGTGGTGAGGGGACAGGTATGGGTGTGAGGCTCCAAGGGACTTGAGAATGCATTGATGGGCAAAAGGGGAATGATCGCATTTTTAAGATGACAGAAAGTTGGGCGCATAGGTGCCCACATTATTGAATTCGAGTGGCTCTTAAGTATGGGTTGGGCGCATAGGCGCCCATGTTGCTTAATTTTTGCACTGTGCTAACTTCCACTCCTTTTTGCTATGTAATGTGACATGTCCACTTTATCTTAAATGATTGAATGGATCTTCTCATATAAATTTCCTACAACTTGACACACACAAAATGGAATTACTGTTGTTCATACAGTTTGTTCATACAGTTAAGCAGTATTCACTATATTTTAAAGAGTGGTACCTATCAAGCTCAATTACGTTATGATCATTCATTACTTCTAAACAAATTGCATGAACTACTATATTCAAAACAACAAAAAGAGTCAAAAAGTTTGGGTTGCCTCCCAAGAGCGCTTGGTTTTAGAGTCCTCAGCCTGACTATGGTCTTTTTCATTCTTTGAAGTGAAATTTGGCTTTTTGGTGTACCAATTCTTTGAACCTTCGGATTGGCTTGGGAAGTTTTTCAGGTGCATCGAGTTGATATACATACTTGATTGCTCCAGCATTGTCTATGTGCTTGTTTAAAAAATTTTTAATGATTCTATCTACTATATCACTCTTGAAGCAATCATCATCCTTACTGTGCATCTTCATCTCCTTCCCTTCAAGGTCTTGAACTTGCATTGGCTTTTCTTCTTCCACACCTATAAAAGAAGAAGAACTAATCATTGGAATGAATGAATTAGTGCCAAAAATTCCATACCTTAGAGATTTGGGCAAGTGCTTCAGTTCCAAGTTAGCTCTAATTTATTCTATTAATATTTCTTCTTCCAATGATTCCACCTTGTTGCTGACTTCCTCTTTTGATAACTCTTCCAAAACCAAAACATGTTCCATGACCTCCTCAGCATTTATAATATCTTGACTTAAACAGTTTTCATTGCAATGTTCCAAAGGATAATGAAGACTCTCATCATTAGCAACACAATCTTCTACTCTCTCAAAAAATTTAGAGTTACTTAAGTAAAAACCTTTGTTTGGAATATAGGTAGTGTTTGCAAGCTGATCACTTTGTGTTTCCAAAGACTTGATAGATGCATTTTTATTTCCCATGTGTATCTCAATGCTATCAAGTCTGGTTTCATTCCTTGTACAACTTGTTCGAGTTTCTATTACAAAGGCATTAATGAGATCTTCAAGTGATGGCTTCATCTCAGTTTCTTGAGGTTGAAAATCAGCAACTTAGTTTATTGTATTCCAAGGATTTTCATAGGACAGGTTCTCATAATCTCCTAATCCCAGATAGTACACATCATATTCATTGGGCTAGTGAAAGGTGTTAAATGCCATGTTCAAAAGCAAAGAGATTTTGCATGCATAATAAAGAACTAAAAAAAGTTTAAATCACTCATACTAAAAGAAAAAGAAATCAAAGAAAACAAAAATCTAAATTAAAGCTAGGATTATCTATTGACAATATTAATGAATAAATCAAAATGATGTCAATCCCAAGCAATGACACCAAAAATTTTTTCTCTCAGGAATTTATACTGCAAGTGCACGGCATCAAGTTTTATAGTGTAGTGATGAGAATGTTGTCGTATCCATAGGGATTGTGTATTCCAATTAATCACTACCTATTGCATTGAATAATCCTAATTTTATTTGGAAGAACAAAATATAAGAGCTTAAACAAGAAATAAAAGTAAATGGACTTTGGTGGGAACAAATCAAGATAAAGAATCTCTAGAGTATCGATTTCACTTATGCTTCAATCATAGCATCTTCAAATTATCATGTATTGATTATTTTGTCAGTTTATAGATCAAGAATCCCAATGCGGTTAACCTCCTCTCCTGAGTGACAGTCAAGTATCTATTCTTTAAATTCCAATTTAAATATCTCTATAAAAATTAGAATATTAGGAATGCATTAAGACTTATGGTTATTTTGAATGATCTCATAGAACCTTGGAACTTTCCGAAGTCATCTAGCATTCCATGTTATGCTATTTAGATCCCATTCAGAATTACCTCTCCCAAATGTTAAATCTCAAATGCATAATCATTCAATAAATGACCAATAGATTGAAAACATAAATTACAAAACATCACAAATAAACCAACAAAACATTCTCAATAACATAACTCATTATCTATATCATGAAATCCATATAAGCTCCATCTCCCCTCTAGAAAGAGGAGTTTAGATACACATCATTGAATGCAAATCCATAAGATAAACATTCCACATTGTCTAAAATTTTATTCTACACTCTAATCCACAACACAAATGAGAAATGGAAATGAAAACAATAGAATATTGAGATTGGAGTGTTAGAAATCTTCCCCTTTGATGCATGGCTTGAAATCTGACTTGAATCTTCCTCCCAAAAGCCTCATCAAAAACCCTTTTCTTTTCCCTCTTTCTAGCCTCCAAAAACCTTGGCTAAAATTCTCTCCGAAAACCCACCAAAAAAAATAGGTTTTATAGTGCACAAGAAGGGGAGAAAATGTCTGAACACGTAAAATGGAGTGACATAGGTTCCAAGGCACCCATTTGGACATACAGGTGCCCAAATCTCTATTTGGAGTGGATGCTTGATGCTGTTGGGTGTATAGGCACCCAAAAATCTGATTACGTTGGTCATTTTTGGCACTTAGGCACCCAAGTTGGTGTCCACTTGATATATCTTCACTGTTTCAACTATATCTTCTCCACATGACATCGGAATTGGATGATTCTTATTGCATTGAAAGTCTTATTTTGATTTCTATAACTATCATGTTGAACATGTCTTCCAAATAATCCTCTAAATGTGCCAAAATTGGACCACCATGGATACCATATTTTGCACATCCAAAACTAAATTGAAGTCTAATACAGGTGTAGTGTTTTGGACGTAACTTCCACATATGAACTCTAAATCCAATGATTCTTAATTTATTGAACAACTGAGTTAAAGGAATTCAACATTTATGTTGACCACTTTTGCCAAATTCATCTCAATCAATACCAAAAATGGCTTCAAAGTATTGTTTGTTTGCATTCAGCTTTATTTTAACATGATTTGTTACCTGAAAAACCAAATAACTCTATAAAGTGTAATATTTCATCAAATGTAGTTATGAACCAATAAAAACATGTCAAATAAAGTTCCAAAACATGTGAATTTAGGTATTAAAATATGATTATTATGAGCTTATCAATAGTTCATAAAACTTTCACTTTATATACCCTTGCATCATGCCATATTTTCTTATGCAACATACATTCTTTTCTTATCCATGAGATTTACCTTACAACCTCTGTGACTATAGCTAATTACCAATTCAGGACTGTCAATGGCATCGCCCTTCATGGCTAGGCAAGATGGGGCAGTCGTTGCATCACCCATCATAACTATATGCTCTTTCATGTCATGCATTCATACCACTTTATGCCATATTATGTTAAATAACTTAATGTTTCATAGAATTCATAGCCACCGAGGAACTATAAATCATAAATACAAGTAGATAATCATTTAAAATTCATTTTAATACATTTGCAATATGATTGATTAATTTTGATGGCCTTCATAATTCCAAAACAAGATATAGAAGCTGCCATTAGAAAATAAGGTAGGCTTATTTACATTGCTTTCTTAGAACTCCTTCCCTTTTCTATTTTTTTTCTACCTTTCTTTCATCTTTCATTTCCTTTTCTCTTTTCTTTCTTCCCTTTCTAGCCTGTTTAGATGGGCAAATAGTTGGGTTGGGAAATCCTTAGCCAACTCTTCCTCTCTTTTTCTTTGTTCTTTTCTTTCTTTTCTTTTCTTTTCTTTCTTCTGTGGTTTAGTTTCGGGCATCTCTAGATGCTGGAGACAAAAGGGCTCCAGCCTTTTTGTTAATTATTTTATTATTTTTGTAAATTTAGTTTCTATTTTAGTATACACATACATTATATTTTACAACATCTAATAGCTTCTTTCATGTTTTAACCATATATATCATATATTTACTCATCATAAAGTTCCCCATAAATTCATAGTCATCTGAATTTCTAGATGAAATTTGATAATCTTTTCATTATGAAAGGGCCCACTATATTTTATCAAGAAAATCAATTTTAATTTTCAAGACCCCACTAAGTTTTTTAGTAGAAGTTGATTTAATATTCATTTTGATCATTTTTTTGCAAATAAGAGCACTTCTTATGTTAATTAATTGCAAATTAATTTAGTTATCCTTTTACTTTGTATTAAATTCTATAAATTTAATTATTGTGCGTATTAAACCTTTCAAAGAAATTGAAGATCTATTATTGTCCACTACTTAAGAGAGATGCAAGAGGGAAGGAGGTGAGGAGTGGCCCATGACTTCACACATCCCTGCATCACCATCGATGACCAAAGGATCCAATAAAGACAAAGATGGCATGCATCTCATGAGTTTCAGATCCCATCATGTTCTCTCTCTCTACCTGTGCATTTAAATGTAATTAGTTCAATTTTTTAACATATAAAAAAATAAATAATTTGTCATTCAATGTTTTTCACCTTAGATTACTAATAATTATTCTGAGGAACTAGCATACTTTGCTACCACTATTTAAAATATTTGATTTAATTTTTAAAAAATTCTATGATATAAATATTTTTAAGTATTTTTTTTATCTTAAATAGGCTTCAAGCAACTTCAATGAGCTTTAAGGAACTATTATAGGGTTCAACAAATTTTAAATCGAGTCTAGTAGGCTCTAGTGTATTGAGGTCTTTTTCATAATAGGCTTTAAAAGTTTTTATTTTGTGAAGACACTTGTACTGAAGAAGTTATTATTGGACAAAGACTTTTTTATAGTCATGAAACATTAGTTAAAGTTAATTATGTATAATATTATTATAAATTAGTAAATGAAAATTATATTTGTTTGGGTCACCCCAAATCTACTCTTTAAATAACGCTTTAGGAAAATCTTGCAAGACAGTGAAAACGTCAAAGGTGCCAGGGGTGGTCCCAGCATGGGCACTTTGTCGCTTAAATCAGTAAATTGGACTCTTTGAGAGGGTATAGGTTATTAGCAATGAGTTTGTGTTATAGGTGTTGCATACCTAGTCTTTTTATACCTGAGCGTAGGTGTATAACCAGGATACATACGTAGCCTGTACATAAATTGAATTGCGGAATCCTACGAAGGAGCACTCCAGGGACCTGCGCATCAAAAGCCCTAGTCTCGCGGGATTGCATAGTATTCGAAAGAAGTATCTTGTTAGGCTTGGGATCTGATGTGGCATGATGCTAGTTGGATGACGGGTATCTGTGTTAGAGTTTCCTAACACTAGTCCCCCTTCAAGGAGACGTGGCGGAATCTATCTTCTCATTTGCTTGATATTCTATGCATGCTTCGACGCTTCTGCATGTTTCTGTTTGAATGGTGCTTCTGCGATACGATAAGTATGATAAATGATGCAACATTCAACTTTTTGGAGCCGTGTAGCAGCTTCATTTTAAATGTATTTTATGTGATTCAAAGATTTCCAAAACATAGATATTCATGATGCAAATCTAGAAGGTGCTAATGAAGATATATAAAAAGTATTGAGAAATACAACTGAAAAATATTACTACTTTACTACCTTTGTTGGTGCTTACTTTACCACCTTCTTTAAGTTCCATTGAACCAATCTATTTCATTAATGGCTTATGAAGTCAACATCTCAATCTCCTACAAAGCAAAAATACAACGGCTTCATAGAGCCATGAATTCGATGACTCTGTAAAGTATGTCTTTTGGCTCCATAGAACAGAGAAACTGTTGATTCCAGAGAGTGCACCTTTTAGCTTCGTGGAACTGAGAGACCGTCGACTCTGTAGCGGCTTCATAGAACTGGGAGACTACCCACTCCATAGAGCCGGGAAACCAATGACTCTAGAGAGTGCGCCGTTCAATTCCGTAGAACCAAGAGACTACCGACTTCATTGAGTCGGGGAACTAAAGACATGATTGGATCTGTATGTAGAGTCCCATAATATGGCTTAACCAATGAGGGGAGGAGTGAATTAGGTATATGAAAATTCATTGCTTAACTCCTATAAAACCATTTTTCTCTTTTTGTGCTTGTGTGTGGTGCATTGTAAAATAAATAATAAAATAGTAAAGTGCATGAAAGATAAAACAGATAAATAAACACACACAAACACACACACAAACAATAAGATTTTTATAGTGGTTTGAGATCCTCATCCCTACATTCACTCTTATAAGAGCCCACATGTATTGTACCTTAGGTTCCATTATATCCCATATAATGGAAATATAATAGTGCTCCTAGTATTCTTTTGGATTCTAGCTCTAAGGGGCATAAACAATATTCCCAACACTCTTTTGTATTCCAGCTTTAGGGGGGCATAAACACAGTGCTCTCAGCACTCTTCTGATTTTCACAAGCTCACTAAGAAACTCACTGGTTTCGAAGATCAATAGCAAACATGATGATTTTTCAAACCTCATTAATAACTCATTACAATGTGATTTTTATGAGCTTACCACAAACTCACTAGTTTTCAGATTAACCAGAAACTAACACACATTTAAGCATAGGGAAAGATGAGATCTTTTAGAGCTATAGTAATACAAAAAGATCTTCTCAAAATGTAAACTCAACGGCCATAATTATATGCAGATTGAAGCTTATAAAAGATAAATGACAGTTTAAGCTCTTGGCCATGGCTGAAAGGATATGCATAAGATTAAGCTCATTTGAAATTTCTTCCTTCACCACATTGAATCATACCACCTCCTTTCCTTAAATAGCTTTTTCATAATTTTAGCGGTTGGAGAAGATTGGTTATGTTGAATGTAGAAACGAGGGCAACAATGAATAAAGAAGATTGTTGAGATTTCTGCCGTTGGAGTGCATACCTTTTGATTTCTCTCGAGCTGCTGCATCACCGTTCTTTTATAGAGAGGACGACAAACTATTGTTGAAATGTCTTTTCTCATTTTGACTTGATGCAGTTGAAAAACTTGCAACATTGCTTATTGCCGAAAATGGTAACTAAAACGAGTCTACACAATGAAAGCACGAGCGCAAATGCCATTTAGATGCAAGTAACATAAATCAATTTTCCTCTAACAAGTTATGGCCTCTCCGTGTTTGCATTTGTTTGTCATAAGTTTTAGATGAATTCCTCCATAAGATTTGTCTGTCATAAGTTTTAGATGAATTCTCCCATGATATTTGTCTATCAGTCAACCCTTTATGAGTGTGCTTCGATTATTGTAAATAACAAATGAATTGATTGACAGAAAAACTGATAAGTGAATATTACTTACTTATATGTTGCATTTTCCATGCTTTATTTTGGTATATTTATGAGTTATTTTCTAGTAATTTGATATATTTATGGTTGTTATGTATTTGTAGGCAAATGAGAATAAAGGAGCAAAGAAAATGAGAAAATCTAAGAGGTAGAAAGGAGGTACAAAGACTTAGGCAAAAAGAAGGCAGAAAGGTAAAAAAAAAAAAAAAAAAGCCAGTGTCTCAACATAGACAATCAATGCGACAACAATGAAGGACTTGTAGGGCAAGACAAAGGCACAGTGTCGCCACAAAGGTTTCTAGTGCCTAGGCACTGAAGTGGTAGGAGGAACAATGCTGTGACACAGTCCCACCATGTAGAACCAGTATCGCAACACTATCTGCCTATGTCAAGTGTCGCAACACTGTCTGCCTATGTCACGACACTGTTTGTCTATGCCACGACACTAGCTTGGGAGGCAAGATCCGGATTTTCTAAAAAATGTTGAAAATATTGTAAAAATATAGTTTTTAATTGGGAAACTATATAGAGCAAGGATGGCTGCCTTAGAGAGAAGCTAGGCTATCTTGGGGCAGCTTGGAGGTTGGATTGGAGCTTGGGAAGAGAAGAGAAAAAGGATTTCCTAGAGATTTGCTTCAAGCTTATTTTCAACAAGGGAAACCAAAGGAGAAGAGTTTTCTATCATTTTCATTTTTGAATCTTTTAGTGTTTGCTTCTCATTCTTCAATTATACCTGGATTAAACTTTGTATTCAAATTTTAGACAATGTTAAATTGTAATGCTATGTCTTTTGATTTGAATATGAGTGACTAACCCTCTCCTTCTAGAGGGGAGATGGATCTTGTTTTGAAGTCATGGTTTAATCAATGAGTTATGTTATTAAGTATGTTTCAAAGATTTATTTGTGATGTTATGTGATTAACGCATTCAATCTAGTGACCCTTTATTGAATGATATTACATTTAGGATTTGACACTCGGAAGAGATAATTCTGAATGAGATCTCAACATCATGATATGTCTCAACATCATGATATGTAATGTTGGATATCTTGGGAAAGCTTCTAGGTTATGTGAGATTGTTTAAAAGGAATCACATATCTTAATGCATTCTTAATATTTTAATTTTTATAGGAATGTTGAAGTTGGAATATTGATAATAGATATTTAGCCTGTCACTCAAGAGAGGAGGTTAAATGCATTTGGATTCTTAGTCTATAAATCGATGAAACTACTCAATGCACAATAAGTTGATGAACCCATGATCGAAACACAAGTGAACTCGATCCTCTAAAGCTTCTTTACCTTGATTCCTTCCTAACAAAAGCCCACCTTTTTCAGTCCTCAATTAAATTCATATTATTTGATTTTCTAGATAAAATTAGGATTATGCACTGCAATAGCTAGTGACTAATTAAAATCACTAGTCCTTATGGAGACGATACTCACTCACCATTTTATTACAAAGCTTGATGTCATGCACTTGCGGTATAGTTTGCAGTGAACACAAAGTCTACTGATCGACAGACAAACTTAGCTTTGTTTGCTCAAATAAACAAAGTATGATGTTCTTCTTTTGTTCCACATTCGTTTGTTGTAAGTGACAGATAAACAATGCTTAGACAAACTCTGCTTTGTTTACTCAAACAAAGTATGATATTTTTCTTTTGTTCCACATTCATTTGTTATAAGTGATAGATAAACAATGCTTTACTTTGTCTTGGACAAATTAGGCTCTGCACTTCCTCTTTGTCTGTAGTAAGTTGCAGATGAATGTGCCTGTTCATTGAAGTTCACTTGTCCAAGTAGCTACTTTGTCTATGCAACTTTGTCTATCCCCACTGTGTAGCTTCTACTTCATCTTCTACTTTATCTGTAGTAATTAACAGTTGAATTTATTCCTGCAGACGAAGTCATCTTCCTCATTTATTCTACATTTTTTGAGCACCTGATGGAGTTTGTCTTTACAACTTCATGCTTGCTTCATTATGATTCATCTATCTTTGTTTAGGCAAAGTTGCTTCTACCTTTTCTTTATGCTTTCTTATCCTTAGACGAAATCCACTCATTTGGTTTTGTTGGTCAAACAAAGTTTCTTCCCTTTATGCATAGTTGATTGGGTGGGTGGCCCTCTCTTTGTCATTCTTCTTTCTTCATTATTTTGAGTTCTTGATGAGATTACTCCTTCTTACTTTATCTTAGACAAACTCTGCCCAATGGATGGTCCATAGTTTAAGCCCTCTAACCATGGCTCCGTCTTCAACTTTTTGTCATTGCATTTGTCTATGAAAGTTTCTCTTTGGATTTAATAGACAAAGAAAGCGCCTTGTAGCTTATCTTTGAAGCCTCATTTCTTCTTATTCTTCTTCTTCTTCATTAATCTTCAACAATTTAATCCTGTAGCAGATTGTTGCGGCAGCTTATTGTAGATGATTGTGATCCTACACTTAGAAGTTTTCTGCACTTGCTACGTTGTTAGCATCATATAATCAAATATATATTTCCTCATGTGATGTGCATGGTGCATTGTGGAGTAGGAATAATATACATCTTCATTCAAGCACTTAGTATGAAATTTCAATTAAGCTTAGTGAAAAATATATAGTTCAACATATTAAAATGATAACTAAGATTAAACGTACTATGAAGTAAAATATGTATACTAGCATTATTAAACATTCATGATTATGCATGCGTTGCAAGCATATCATCAAATGTCAATCAATATGTATTGTTATTAGTTTAAGCACTGATGTTATTTCATCTTAATATAAGTTTTGTTACCATTAAAATCATATATAATAATCCTGATAATTTCTTCTTTTTTGATGATGATAAAACTTTAAAGACTTTTGATTAAGATTGTAATTTGTAATCTCCCTTTGAATAGTTGACTTATATAATCCTATGGGATTTGATCCTTTTGTTACTCTCTCTATTTTTGTTTGTACACAAGTCTCTCACATTTCTCTCCCCCTTTTTGTCAGGTATAACTTAGGGTAATAGAATGACCTTTTTCATAAATTTATATTCTTCTTTCCCTATCTCGTTGAGCCCTGAAATATTAGTCTCTCTCCCTTATTATCGCGAGGCTTTATATATATATATATATATATATATATATATATGTCAAAACATGGTTTTCTCTCCCCCTTAGATTGTTGGGTCCTATGTAAGGTTCATTGTTTTAAAGTTTTCTAATTCTAGTTTAAATCTCACATCCCTATTATTCCCTTTAACCCCTAGTTGAGCATAGCATAATCATTATGTGGGATGATTTTGTATCAATGTAAAGAGCTAATTTATGATAATTTTCAAGCATTGAATAATTATAATATGTAGACAACCTTTAATCATATATGTATAAAGCATAATAAGTTTTTATTAATACAAGAGGCAGGTTCATATGAAGGGTAATATTCAAACATGGGGTAATTAAGTAGATGAGGAAATTTTAAGCATGTATCAATTTATGTATTATTCAGGAAAATCATGATTATTTCATACTAGGATACCAAAATGATATGGTGACAATGCATAGTTTTATCTTGATAGGTTCAATGTTGGGTTCTTGTTTTCAACATTCGTCTTCTCTTCTTTTATTTTCATGGCTAATTGTCATTATTATCAAGAGAGATGGTTGGGAGTATTAATGGCAAAGTTAATATGTTGCTTGGGAAGTGGAGAAATGCTTCACATTCTCTTTTTGGTATAGAAGGGTTAGGGATAAGATGACTTTTTAGTGTGCATCAAAGCAGTCACAACGTCATTGAGTTCCTCTTCAAGGCAGATTCAAGGTATAGATGACAATATAAATTTCAAGATTGTAGAGAGGATTCTATTTCTTCATGACTAAATCAAGCAGTTAAGAGAAGATTTGTCTTCCATTAGGGGTAATACTGCTCATTTTGAGCCTTTCTTGACCGAGAACTCCATCACTTATATGGAAGTCATAGATCGCATTAAACACTTGGAGATGGAGTTGGCCGTAGTTCATCAAAGGGTTGATGAGTTGGAGACGGTTGTTAATATTTTGGTTGAATAAATAGTTTTATTTTCATTTGTATCTTTCAATGGTTTGAATCTTTTAGATGTAATATTTGGACTATTTATATTAGCATTTAAGTTTTATTCTCAATGGTTTCTAATTTTCTGATCCTTTACAAAAAATTTATGCTTGGTGATTTATGTTTTATATTTCATAAGAGCATTCTTATATTGATTCAAGCATTGGATATGTGATTAAAAGAATGTGAATAATTTTAAGCATAGTTTATTCTCATAACTCAAGAGTGAAAATGCATGATCCTATTTGCTCCTGTTTGGGTCTCTAAGGTACAAGGATCTATTTCTTATTTTGCTGTCAATGTATCTCTCCTATTATTTTTAACAAGAAGATAGTTACTGTCAATGTATCTCACCCTACGTATTCTTTGTCTATATTAGATGATATTTAGTTAAACAGATAATATACAAAGTTGAAAGGTGGACAAAGATGGAGCAAGATAGGATTGAGTGGAATAACCAGATTTACTTGTTAAGAAAAGAGGTGAAGCATTTGGAGAAGGAATTGAGGCATGCTAAGAAGTCAAATGCATGTTTAGATTTTCTCTTGACTAGCCGCTGTATAGCTTATGAGGATGTTATGGGTAGAGTTGCAGCTTTGGAGAAGGAGTTATTTGAGGCTTAGCAAAGGATTGAGGAGTTAGTGGCAGTTATAGAGATTTTAAGGAAGTAATTATTTTTAATTTTCTTTTGTTAATTGAATTTTATTGTTCTCTTAAAGATTCTATTTTATTTTCCTTTTTATGTTATGATTATGAGTTTAGTATTTATGTAATTAATTTAGATTCTTTTTAAGAGAACAAGCCTTTAATCATTATTACAGAAGGAATGTCTAGGAATGGAATTCCTATTTGAGACCTTAAACTGTGAAATTTCCCAAACAGGCTTGACTATGCCTTAGGACTATAATGATGTTAAAGTTTTGATCTTTTTATTATTTGTTAAGATTTTTGGAATGGTTTAACTTAAAGTAGTAACTTATATTGATTAAAATCTAAGGCAGTTCATTCAGAGGCATCTAGAATATATAGAAATGAAGAGTATAACCAAGTTAGACAACTTATCGCTTTTGGCACTTTCTTTCATGAATTTCTCATTTGAGCTCATAAGTGTTATTTCCTATCTTGATTACTCATTCAACTTCTACTATTTGAAGTTATAAATGCATCATCTGAGATTTGATATTGTCCGGGATATAGTCTTGATTTGTTCAATCATTTTGTTGCATATGGAACTTGAACTTGTTGGCTCATCAGCTTGGATTTGTGACTTGAGAAGAAGATTTTAATTTTTCATTGATCTCATTCTTATTCTATGCTCGTTTCAATCTTTCTTGCATACACTTAAAAAACTCTTGCACTTTCTCTTCATTGATAGGCTCAAATAGATATGAATATGTATTGATAGTTTATTAGTGCAAAGTATGATTTCAACCACAATAGTTTGCAGAGAAACAGTCTGATGAATTGAAGCAATTTTTATGAATAAATAGGATAACCATTTTGCTTTAATCAATCATTGAGTTATTTGAACTAGCATAGTTGTAAATAGCAGTTAAGTTTTATGCTAGATCAACTTGGCTTTATCTTTAATGATTGTGAGCATAATCATTTAGTTTTGTTATTTTACTCTATTTTTAGTTATATGTCTTTTAGGCATTCTTATCTTTAAGTTATTTACTATCTGAATGTTATTTTTCTTACTTCCTAATTATCTTTAGAATTTTAATTTATGCTTTTCAGAGTTTTATTTATCCTAGTGTAAATTTGATATTTTTCTTTTGTATATACATGAATGAACAAGATATGTATAGATAAATTCATAAAGGTATGTAAAAATAAAATTTCAATTCTAGCATATACATGATTTAGTAAAGGTATACAAGTGATCTAAATGTGAATTCTAATGAATCATTAATGATGCGCACAGAGTGAAGTCAGATTTCTATCATCATATAAATAAGTTACTAATGAAGATATACAAATAGAATTTGTTTCTACAAACATGTAAGTTATCAGAGATAAGTGATTAAAAGACTAAACATGTATTCTTATTAACAAGAGAAAAATAAGTAGAAATATGCAAGTACATTTTTTCAAATGCGAATTATAATTTCTATCAATATACAAATGAGTTGTTATAGATAAAATTTCAAATCCCAATTTCTAACAATGCGTATACAAGCAAAAATTTAATTACAAATAATGACACTTAATTAAATCATTTAGGTTTAGACACCATATCTGCACTTACCTTTTGGTTCCTGTGAGAGTTTCTTTGTTCATCCAGTGTTTAGGAACCATTTTTCTTTTGAAGGAACTTAGTATTTCATCATGTCTTTATTTTGTTTCTTTAGACCAAGTCACCTTAATTTTTTTTTTTGCTTCTTCTTCTTTAGGAATTCATTTTCTCCTTTCCTTGATTTTCTGCACTCAAGTTAGTCTCAATTGTAATACAAGTAGTGTGTGAGTGTAAAGTGTTATGCCCTTTAGTTATTGTCTTTGGCTTGTCTTAACATTTCTCATATCAACTTTCAAGCAAAGACATCTTTGCAAATGGTGGGGCAGAGAGTATATAGAGAGATTTCAACATATTCAACTATGCTCTCATTTCATCCTCGCTTATGCCAATATAGATTATTTTACATAGATAAAGATCATTTTGCCATAAGATATATTTCCATTCTCTTCTTCCATTACACATAATTCAATCCATTGAAAATATGGAAGTGGAGAGATGAGTATCCTTTGGAGAACGGAGAGGATGACATTGTAGGGTAAGCCAAATGGATCCCTAGAATTATTTATCTAACCCACTCTGATACCACTTGTAAAGTCTCATAGTATGGCTTAACCCAAAAGGGAAGGGGTGAATTGGGTATTATGAAAATTCATTGCTTAACCCTTATTGAACCATTTTCCTCTTTTCTTGCTTGTGTGTGCTGCATTATAAAGTAAATGATAAAATAATAAAGTATTTGAAGAATAAAATAGATAAATAAACACACACATACACAAACAATAAGATTTTTACAGTGGTTCAGAAACCCCGTCCTATATCCACTCTTCCAAGAGCACACACTCATTGTGCCTTGGGTTCCACTATATCCCATATAATAGAAATACAATAGTGCTCCCAATACTCTTGTGGATTCTAGTTCCAGGGGATGTAAACGTAGTGCACCCAACACTCTTTTGGCTTTCACGAGCTCACCAAGAAACTCACTGGTTTTGAAGATCATCAACAAACTCGATGGTTTTCCAAAGCTCACCAATAACTCATTACAATGTACTTTTTTTGAGCTTACCACAAACTCATTCGCTTTTAGATTAACCAAAAACTAATACACATTTAAGCATAGGGGAAGATGAGATCTTTTACAATTATAGTAGTACAAAAAGATCTTCCCAAAATATAAACTCAATGGCCATAATGATATGCAGATTGAAACTCATAAAAGATAGATGATGGTTTAAGCTCTTGGATATGGGTAAAAGGATACGCATAAGGTTAAGCTCATTTGAAATGTCTTCCTTCACCACTTTGAATCATTCCACCTCTTCTCCTTAAATAGTTTCTTCGTAATTTTGACCATTGGAGAAGATTGGTTCAATTGAATGTGGAAACGAGGGCAACACTGAATGAAGAAGACCGTTAAGATTTCTTTGTGTGAGTGTATACTTTCTAATTTTTCTCGAGCTGTTGCAACACTATTCTTTTACAGAGAGGAAGATAAGCTGTTGCTAAAATATCTTTTCTCATTTTGACTTAATGCAGCCAAAAAACTTATAGCGCTACTTGTTCCAGAAATGATGATAGAAACGAGTTTGCACAATGAAAGCATGGGTGCGGATGCCATTTAGATGCAAGTGAAATAAATCAATTTTCCTCTAATAAGTTATGATCCATCTCTATCTGTATTTGTCTATCATAAGTTTTAGATGAACTCCTCCATGAGATTTGTCTATTATAAGTTTTAGACAAATTCTACCATGAGATTTGTTTGTCAATTGACCCTTTGTGAGTGTGCTTTGATTGTTGTAAATAACAGATGAACTTTGGCACCATAGGCGAAATTGAATTGATTGACAAATAAACTTTGCTGATCGATAGACAAACTCTGCTTTGTCTCCTTGAACAGGTGAAGTATGATGTTCTTTTTTTGTTCCATATTCATCTATTGTAAGTAACAGACGAACTCTACTTTACTTTGTCTTATACAAATTAGGAATTGCACTTCATCTTTGTTTGTAGTAAGTTGCATACAAATGTGCCTGTGCATTGAAGTTCACTTGTCCAAGCAACTACTTTTTCTATCCAGCTTCGTATATCCCCACAATGCAGCTTCTACTTCATCTTCTACTTTGTCTGTAGTAAGTAATAAACGAATTTGTTCCTGCAGACGAAGTCATCTTCCTCATTTGTTATGCATTTTTTGAGTAGCAGATGGAGTTCGTCTCTGCAACTTCATGCTTGCTTCATTATGATTTGTTTGTCTTTATCCAGGCAAAGTTGCTTCTACTTTTTCTTTACACTTTCTTATCCTTAGACGAATCCACTCATCTGGATTTGTTGGTCAGACAAAGTTTCTTCCCTTTGTGCATAGTTATCCGGGTGGCTATATCTTTGTCATTCTTCTTTATTCATTTGTCTAAGTTATTGATGAGATGACTCCTTCTTACTTTGTCTCAGACAAACTATGGCTAATGGATGGTCTACAATTTAAGTTCTCTGACCATGATTCTATTTTTAACTTTTTGTCATTGCATTTGTATGTGGAAGTTTCTCTTTGGATTTAATCGACCAAGCAAGCTCCTTGCAGATTATCTTTGAAGCCTTATTTCTTCTTCTTATTCTTCTTCTTCCATGATCTTCAGCAATTTAATCTTATAGCAGATAGTTGCGGTAGCTTATTATAGATGATTGTGATCTTGCACTTAGAATTTTTCTTTACTTGCTACGTTGTTAGCATCATATAATCAAAATGTATATTTCGTCATGTGATGTGCATGCATTGTGGAGTAGGAATGATATACATCTTCATTCAAGCACATAGTATGATATTTCAATTAAGCTCAATGCAAAATGCATAGTTTAACATATTAAAATGATAACTAAGATTAAATGCGCTATGAAGTAAAATATGTATGCTTGCATAATTAAACATTCATGATTATGCATGTATTACAAGCATATCATCAAATGTCAATCAATTTGTATTGTTATCAGTTTAAGCACTCATGTTATTTCTCTGAATACAAGTTTTGTTATCATCAAAATCATATATAATAATCCTAACATCATAGGCCTCTTACTCTCCTTCTCATGTCGTTCTAGTGTTTCTACTCTTAGTTTTCATTAGAAGAAATAGTTAGTAGAACAAGATTGTTTAGTAGAGAAAAAAGACTCTTTGCATTGACTAATATTCAATTGTCATATATCGACGAGTATGGAAATTTTACTGATAATACATTTTTAGATGCTTGGAGTTCTATGTTCATGGGGTAGATCCTCCACTAATTTGACAAGCTTCACTATTTAGGGCCTATTTTTAATCTGTTGAACACATATAGCTAAAACATTGCATATCATTGCATTCAATCTTCTTATGTGTGATCTAAAATTTTTAATGAAGGCTATTGTATAATCAATATTTTTAATGAATTTTTCAATTTTGGATACTTAATTTTGGATATTTAAAGTCATGTCTTATAATAATCATAGATTGAATAGTATTCATAAAAGGCAATAAATTAGATAGCACCTTGATATCTTGATTTATTGGTTCAAAATAATAATATCAAATCTGCCTTTCGTGGCAACCTACAATTTTAAAAATATCAAATCTACCTTTTATGGCAATCTGCAATTTTAGAAATACTGGATTCGCCTTTTGGGAATATATAATGCAATTTTAGAAACATTGGATTTGCCTTTCGGGAATATATAATGAAATTTCAGAAATACAGGATCCGCCTCTTGGGAATATATAATGCAATTTCAGAAATATTGGATTTGCTTCTCCAGAATATATAATGCATATTTAGAAATACTGGATCTACCACTCAGGAACATATAATGCAAATTAAAAAATACCAAATCCACCTCTTGAGAATATATATAATGCATATTTAGAAATATCAAATCTGCCTTTCTGAATTAATAATTGAAACTACCTCCTATTCATTTGGAATAGAGTGAAGATATTTTCCTCCAACAACAAATAGAAATATTGTAAGACACTAGGAGGAGTATATAAAAAACTTCCAAGTGATTGGAAGTAATTCATCCTCAGTAATATAACAGGAGCCACTAAAATTTGAAACAACAAAGAGCCAGTAGGAAAACATGCTCATGTATCTCCCAACAATAATCATGTTGCCCATTGTGTGGATAAATGAGCGGAGCTAACTCTACAATTAGTCAATCTTCACTAACAAATAAATTAGCCTTATGAAGTATAAGCATGTGTAGAAGCCAATTGTGCCAGTCGATACAAAGAATCCATAAGAGAGTCAGCATGTGACTAGAGTGCAACGCTTCTAACACTATGATCTTGAGCCTTGTGAAGAAATAGAAGGAGGCAGAGAGGAATAAATAGAGGACAGAGGACCCTGGGTTAGTTATGCCCACCACCACCATAAGTAATCCTCCCTGCACAACTAGAAATAGCAGAGCACAATGGTGATTTCTACACATGTCAAATGTTTAATAAATAATTTGAAACCAATGTAGTAGGAAAAATATATCATCTTATTAGTAGGAATATATTTAGCAAGAAGCCCAATATTCGACATATGAATTCCTTTGAACTCCACCAACCTCATTTTAATCGATGAGTGCCCAAACCTAAGAGATTCTAGTTAGAAAGGAAGACTAGATTTAATGAAGGTCTATGCCTAATTCGATCTATATTAGTTATGTATTAAGCCATTGACAACCAGGTCGTGGAAGGATATGTGATCACAAATGTAATTATTGTTGTCGCCCTAAAAATAAACCAATGTTTAGAAAACCAGACTGGAAGTTGAACCATTCGAGTGTTTAGTCCTGGTTCAACTAGTGGAGCGAACCAATTTAAATTGGTGATATATTTAAACTTTTAAAAATATATATTACCTAAAATCCATAATAAACAATCTAAGATAAATAAAAATCCATCATATATGCATTAAATTAATCAAAATAACATAATTTCAATCAATCTTTCCTCCTCCTTTATGTTGATTGAAATTCTGGAATTTTATTATTATTATTTTTTTAAAAAAACTAAACCAACTAATGGCCTCACTTGAACTAGTGCCCTAGCCGATTCTTAGTTCAACCGGTCGAACCAGCCTACCCGATTTGGTTTTCTAAACACTGAAATAAACAATACTCCTTCCATTCCTTATCATGCTATAAACAAAACCTCGGTAGAGGAGCCCACAATAGCTTATCATCTTTAAGCAGTATAAAGTGGAGATGTGAAGTCCTTATTATCAACAAATTCATATTTTTCCGAAACAAATCTTGACATAATTCAGCTTCATTGAATGGAAAACTAAAGTAAGCACTTTTCTAGAAAGGAATAGATTGTTAATTTTCTTTAATTATAAGGGAGCAAAAAAGATATAACCATCAGCAAAAGTTTCACCATGTACATAAAATGTGGTCAGAAAAATGCAATCCATATGTGAGAAACTTCTGCCATTTCAGTTCTAATTGCATAGATTTTGTTGGAAACAAATAAAATTATTTATATTGCTAAAGAAAGATAAATTCCCATGTTCCCAAATCCATAAAATAAGCCACTATCTTTGCATGGAAAAAATAAAATATACCTAATCATAGTACAAAATATGAAAGTAGAACAAAAATAGATCATGGATGACATGGTCTAATCCATAAAATGTCAATCTCAGTCACTAACAAGCTAATAATGGAATGGGATTTATAAAATTCAATTAGCTATGCTTCTATGTAAAAATAGCTTCCTACTGATCAAACATCATACGAATCAGCCCTTCCAAAAGCAGATAAATAAAGCTTATAGCAAAAAACAATGTTTCAAATATTCAGTTGAAATTGCTTAGATTTATTTATGTTCCCACTTTACCTATTTTCTAAAAGAAAGAAAATTGGCCAAAAACCAAAATCCATTCTTGAAAGAAAAATAAAAAATAAAAAATTCATGATAGTTCTATGGTATTGTTTGAGTCGTCCTCAAACGGAATGCCGATTTGGCTCTTGAGAATATCTCACCTAGAATTTTTCAAGATTAGAATAAAAGGTCAGAGGACACTGGAGGTGTTCTCGGCATGAACATTCTGACACATAAGTCAGTAAGAAGACTCTTTTATCTTTTAGAGATGATGGGATAGTAGCAAGAGCTTGTGTTTCGAGGCACATACCTGGGTGTATTTATAGTTGAGCGTGAGTGTGTGGCTGGGATGCATACATAGCCTATACGGAAGTGAGATGAGGATTCTCGCTTAGATGAGGATTCCAAAGGAATATGAATCCTGAGTCCCGGTCTTATGGGATTGCATAGTAGTTGGAATAGATATCTCAAATAAAGTAGGGATCTGACATGGCACGATGCTAGCTAGATAATTGGGTATCTATGTTAGAGTTTCCTAACACCACCCCCCCCCCCCTGGGAAGACGTTCGTGGAGCTTGCCTTCTCTGTTGCTAGATTCTCAATGCATGCCTTCAACATGGCTCTATTCTCTAGTGCTCATGTGTGCATCTGCAGAGCATACTCGCTTGCCCGCGGCTTTAGTCCATAGGGACATTCTGGGAGATTCGAAAGCCTAATGGCCATTTCCACACTGAGGGATTCGTACTTTTGAGGATCACTTCTGTCGATTGGAACGCTCTCGTGAGTTCGCATACCTCTGGCTGAATTCTGCTCTGAGGGACCCATGAGCTCTTGGAACAGTTCTGCAAACTGGAATGCTATGGGGGATCCATGTGAATTTGGCTTAGAGCACCCTTTCATGCCTTTTCAGCATTTTTGAATTTTGTCAATGGTTGTTTCACAATAGTTTTATTAGTACGAGCGCGACTCTTTGTTACCTCCACTTGTCCATGTGTGCACAGCTGACAGCTTTATCAGTATGGGCTTGACTCCTCGTTACATCCACTCATCAACGTGTACAAGGCTTAGATGTGAGGGGATGAGAATGCGGTGCCAATTTTTGATTTTCACAAAGTCCTAGGCTGGCAATGTCGGTTTGCACGGAACCCTAAGTGGTTTCATGAGGGAGCATCTATAAACTGCCGCCATGATAGTGGTAAACCATTTCCTGATCTCCTGCTCTTTCATCTTCTTGCCCAGGATTGCTCTGTCGTCTTCTTCCCTAGTAGTGTCTTTCCTTAGGATCCTTTCTCTCCTTTTAAACCAATTTTCTCATATTTTCCCCCAATGGTAGTTGAGAGATTGCATCCACGTCTTTCTGACAGTGTTGTAGAGGCATTTCAAACCTACCCATTACCCACGGGGATGAGCTAGGTATTTCCTGAGCCGACAGATCTTCCCTAGCATCGTCGAGAAGGTCTAGTTCCTATTTCTTTAGGTTCCCTTAGGGCAAGGTTTCGCCTAGATAGGATAACTTCATCCTTGCCCTTTTCCGTAGCTACCATATCTCCCCAGGATAGCTAGTACCAAACTCTTGGCATTATAGTGTCCCTTTTCCGTTGGGTCTATAGCCTTAGGGAGATTTTTGTGTTTTCATTCTTCATATTCTCCTTTATTTTCACTCTAAGTAAGGCTCCCCACTCATCTTACTATTTTTACCTCATCCCCCACCCTCCTTGGTGGAAGTTGTTCCACCAGACTTCGGACGATGACTGGAAAAGCCATTGGGCTTGGGTTAAGTTCGTTGAGGGCTTCACCTTTCCTATAGTTTGGAATACCTTCCCCAAATGTGGGACAACTTCTATTTCTCAACTAGAGCGATATAGCTTATATCTCCTTACATATAGGTTAATGTCTCTAGGTGCTCTGGTAGTGGACCCTGTCACCACTGCCAAGCATTATCGCCAAGCAGACTTTTCGTGTGGCTTCCCCAGTTAGGAAGTTGTTGTTCTTGACCCTATTCCTCTCCGTGAGTCTCTTCTTTCTCTATTTCTCAAGTTGAAGTCTGTCATTGAAAGTGAGTATGAACTTATTACTTCCATCCATTTTATTGGTCCTCGAACGGAGGGTCCTTCTGCTATGTTGGCTCCCTCCGCCGCTCTGACTCCCTCTACTGCACCGGCTCCTTCTGTCGAAGGGGCGGGTTCGTTGAAGCGACAGAGGGTCAAGGTCACTGCTAGGAGGCGAGTGCCTTCCGATGCTTCATCTCCTTCACCTTCTTCCAGATCCCTTGAAGAGGGATCAGCGGATCCGCTTCCCCAGACGGAGTTGCTCAATGTAATACGTTTCCCTAGTGGGGGTCCGTTTAAGATTTCTTCAGGCAGAAGCTCTCCTTTCCCCTTGTCCTCTTCTCCTTCATCCTCTTCTTCCGAGGCTTTAGATTATCTAGGGGGGAGCAGATCAGCCCTCTTCTCCTCATCTTAGGTTGACCTTCGAGGAGACTCTAGCTTCTAGGGGAGATTTAGAGGAACTTCTAGGCGGGTTGGTTCGCCCCCTGCCCATTTGGTAATCCTATCTCCACTCCCTCTTCTTCAACAATAGTTTCACCATCCGCTGGTTCCGATCTAGAGGATATTTCTTCTGTTTCGCCTTTTGCAGTAGTCTCTCCACCACATTCTATGCCTCCCTCTCCTGTTCATTTAGTGTCAGTTCCTGATCCTCCCATTCCTTCTTGTCCTTTGAGATTAGCTTTGGCTAAAGATACATCTATGGAGGCAGCTGTGGATAGGATGCTGGAGACCCAGGGGAGGCCAATAGAGGCAGAGTGGCAAGAAGAAGTGGTCGTGCAGGTGCTTTAGCACACTGCTGCTGCGGCTTCTCACTCGTCTACTGCTTTTGCCGGTGAGTACTTTTTCCTTTCTGTCTATATGCATCCTTTATTTCTTCCTTATATTCATTTATTAACTCTTTCCTTTTTTTTTGGTAGGCTTATTTTCTTCTGATTGCTTGGCTCTCACGCTAAAGCATCCATACTCAGGTCTTAGCCTAGATCCTCTTGCTCATGCTTCAAGTTCGAGCGGGCCAGTGTAAGTTCCCCAATCTAGCTCCATCAGTAGGACCACTGCTTCTACAAGTCAAAGGTCCTCCTAACCTTCTCCTTTAGCCGGTGCTGCTCCTACTAGGAGGACACCAATAATGCCCCTATTGGGGAACCCAACGATGGCAGCTGTGTTCGTCACCAAGCTCGCCTGCCCCAGAGACCATTCCTGGGCTAATGCATATAGCTAAGATGGCTTGATGGTGGATTTTGCCCTGGACATCTTATAGAACACAATTAGAAGGTAGGGCTTCACTGATTGGATGGAGCATGAAATACAACAGCTTGCAGCTACTTAGAAGCAATGGGACATCGCTGTGGCTGAGTTTTTCACTGCGACAGCAGAGTTAAAGGAGGAGGGGGTCCTTTTCAATGAACTGGAGGGGTCCGCTTTTGAACTTAAAGCCAGGGAGGATGAGGGGGTCCTTTTCAATGAACTGGAGGGGTCCGCTTTTGAACTTAATGCCAATGAGGATGAGGGGGTCCTTTTCAATGAAGTGGAGGAGTCCACTTTTGAACTTAAAGCCAGGGAGGATGAGGGGGTCCTTTTCAATGAACTAGAGGGGTCCACTTTTGAACTGAAAGCCAGGGAGAATGAGGTTTTGGCAGGCTAAGACACTACAGTGCTAACGCAAAAGGAAGCCGAGGATGCCCTTAAGAAGGTGGAGGCTAAGCGCGATGCTACAGTGCTCATGCAGAAGGAGGCCGAAGACACCCTTAAGAAGGTCCAAGCCATGCGCGACACCGCTATTGCAGATGTCGATGCCAAGGTGGAGCAGCTAGGTAGGAGTCTCTACGGTAAGAAGCTAGCATTTTGACAGAGCAGCATACCTCAGAGATTACTCAGATCTGCCAGTTACGCTTAGAGCAGCTGGCAGCGAAGCTGGAGTGCCAGGAGGCATTGCTAGAGCATATGGCAGATTACTTTAGGCAATCCTTTAATTTCTATAAAAAGAACATAACTAGGAAATTCCTTAAGATAGATTTAGAAGATGTTCAACTAGACAGAAAAGATTATAATTGTACTAATTTATATAAAAAGTTATTTCTTCTTTCTAGGTATTTTGGTATGTGCTAAAAAACTTGTGAAATATTTGTGTGAAATCACAAAGCTTTTTCTTACTTGTGTCTTCCAATGTTTGACCGTGGGGGAAAGGGGGGCTACTTACTTGGAGGTTTAAGTTTTTGGACATGGAGCCAAAGTGTTGTTGGCCTTTTGTTAGGCGCTCCTCCCAGTCGGGCATGTAGCGGGACCGGGAACTCCTCCCGATTGGGCTATAGCAAGACCGAAAACTTCTTCAAGTCGGGCATGTAGCGGGACCAGAAATGTCTCTTAGTTGGGTAGTAGTGGAACTAGGAACTCTTCCTAGTCGAGCATATAGCGAGACCAGGAACTCCTCCTAATCAGGCTATAGTGAGACCGAGAACTCATCCCGGTCGGGCCATAGCAGGACTGGGAACACCTCCTGGTTGGGCCGTAGCAAGACGAGACTCCTTCTAGTCAGGCATGGAGCTAGACTAGAAACTCCTCTCGGTCGAATCATAGCGGGATCGAGAACTCCTCTTGGTTGGACATATAGCGGGACCAAAAACTCCTTTTGGTCGGGCACATAATGGGACTAAAAACTCTTCCTGATCAAGCCATAGCAAGACTGGGAACTCTTCCTGGTTAGGCATGTAGTGGGATTAGGATCTTAGTCGAGGAAGAGAATCATAAAAGATCTTTAATAATTTGCTTAACTAATTGTACATAGAAACAAAAATTTAGAAGGGAATTTTACTAATAATATATTCTCAAATGTTCTGTGCTCTAAGTTCTCGGAATAGTCCTGCCATTTAGCCTTTGTAATTGGCAAGTGCCACTGTCTAGGGCTTTGACTACCCTGTATAGGCTTTTCTAAGATCGAGCAAGATTTTCTTTCATGTGGGTAGGGTTGCTAACAGATGCCTTCCTCAGCACCAGGTCTCCTTCTTTGAAGCTCCTTACTTTAACTTTCCGATCATAGTATTGCTTGACCTGGGCTTGTTGTTGAGTCATCCTAGCTTAGGAGTTGATCCTTATTTTCTCAAGCAAATTCAAATTAGTTTCCAAAGCCTCAGTCTTGACCTCTTCATTAAAATTGGCAGTTCAAGTCGAGGGGATTTTTAGGTCTATGGGGATCACGGCCTCAGATCTGTAAGTAAGAATAAAGGGAGACTTGCCTTTTGACCTCTTTGGAGTTGTTCTCAATGCCCATAGTACTTTTCGGAGCTCTTAGTATCAGCTATCTCTAGAGCCTTCCATCTTTTTCCTTAGGCCGATTATGATATTTTGTTTAGTGGCTTCCACCATGCTGTTTGTCTGCGGATGTGCTACAAAGGAGAACTTCTGTCGGATCCCATGTGAGGTGCAAAACTCTTTAAATGGCTTGCTTTTGAATTGTGTTCTGTTGCCCATGATGAGGACTCCTAGGAATCTAAATAGGTACATTATGCTTTGCATTAGGAAGCTCTTGGCTTGTTTTGTTGATATTGATCTAGTTACTCTAGCTTTTGCCAAGTAATCCACAGCAACGAATATGTACTTCTTCTTCCGGGCTGCTAGGGGAATGTCCATTCCCCACTGGTACAAAGGCCATGGGCTGCTGATTGTCGAGAATTGAGTAGTTGGTAGTTAGGGGATGGAGGCATGTTTTTGGCACTTGTCACACTTTTTAACCTATTCTGTAGAATCTGCGGCCATTTAGGGCCAGAAGTATCCTTACCTTGCTGTTTTGAAAGCTGGGACTTGACTCCTATATGGTTCATGCATTCCCCCTTGAGTATTTATTTGAGGATCTCCTTTCCTTCCCTCTTGTTTATGCATCGAAGATACAAGTTTGAATGTCCTCTCTGGTAGAGCTTGTCATCTAGCTAAAGAAATTCCACAGCAAAGTGTACCAATCTTTTATCCTCTACCAGATCCATTGGTTTTCCTCCTCTCTTTAGATATGCATGGATGGGGTCCATCAAAAAGGGTTCCACATCTTCTACTACCATTTACTCGATCTCGGGAACACTAGGAGCCAAGAGTTATTCCATTAAAAAAAATTATGGGAGAAAAGAGGACGCTATGGCAACCTTCGACAGTCTGTCTGCCTACTCATTTTCTTCCCTTTGTATCTGTACGATCTCGATTTTGTGGATCCATCCTAGCATGGTTTTAGCGGCCAACAAATATTGCTAAATGAGCAACTCCATAGCCTCATATTCTCCTGTTAGCTGTTTCACCACTAACTGGGAATCGTTGTAGATAACTAAGTTGTTGATTTTGAGTAATTGAGTGATCCTGAGGCCTGCTAATAGAACACCATACTCGGCTCCATTGTTGGTCACTAGGAAGCGAAACCATAATGTGTACTCGATCGTGTGTCCTTTAGGGCTTTGAAGAACGAGTCCAGCTCTGGCGCTATCCTTACTGGATAATCTGTCTACATGCAAGCTCCAATGAGGGGAGTTGTCTAACAGTGTATCCATGTCCATTGCAGAGGGTCTGTACAATTTGTCTACTTGTGTTGTCGTTGGCGCTTAGGGCAGATCCGCATCTTGAGCAAAACTCGTTAGCCTTGTGACTACCGGAACGATTTTGCTTCCATTTGTTACATTTGCTTTCCGTGTGCATTCAACTAGGAAATCGGCTTGGGTTTGGCCTTTAATGTCTGTCCTTGGTATAAACTCAATGTCAAACTCTCTGAGTTCTATGAACCACTTGGTGAAACGTCCTAATAACTCCATCTTTTGTAGGAGTTACCTGAGTAGCTGGCCTGTGTAGACTCAGATGGGTGGCCTTGAAAGTACGGTTGGAGTCTTCTTGCAGCAATTACTAGAGCATAGGCAATTTTTTTTATAGAAAGGTACCTTATCTCTGCATCTCTTAAGATCTTCCAAACATGGTATATGGGTCTTTGAGTTTGGCCTTGCTCTTTGAATAATTTTCCCGCTATGGTTTTGAGTACAACGGCGAGGTAGAGGCACAGGATTTTCCCTTTCTCTAATGCGCTTAGTAAAGGGATAGCGGGTAGATATGATTTGATTTCATCGAAGGCATTCTGTGTTTCCTTGTTGATTTCTTCTCTATCTGAATTCATTGACACTCCCTTCTAGAGTGCTTTAAAGAATGGGAGGCTTCTTTTCGCAAATTTGGATAAGAACCTGTTAAGTGCCGCTCATCCTATCAAATGTTGGAGCTCTTTGTTACTATTGGGTGTCATCATATCTTGAATGACCTAGATTTTTTCAAGATTTGCCTCAATGCCCCTTTGCAAAATCAAGAATCCTTGTAATTTTCCTGATACAACATCGAAAACACACTTCTAGGGGTTTAATTTCATCTTATAGTTCCTGAGTGTTTGAAATATATCTTTCAAGTCCTGCTTTTGACCACCATATCATCGACATATGCTTCCATGTTCCTGCCACTTTGGTGTTTGAATAAACTGTTCACCATTCCTTGATAAGTGGCTCCAGTGTTTTTTTAATCAGAGCGACATTATTTTATAGCAGAATGTGCTAACATTAGTGATGAAGGTGGTCTTTTCTTGAACAAGTTTGTGCATTTGGATTTGGTGGTATCCCAAAAAAGCGTCCATGAAAGTGAGCAGTTTATGGCCAGCAATAGAGTTTACCAGTTGGTCAATGTCAATGGATCCTATTTAGGCATGTTAGAGGGTTCCCAGGCGAACAAGTCAGTGTTCTTTCTAACAAGTTTTTTTAACTCTTGGCGGAGCAGGGCCTCTAGGGTAGAGCTGATCTAAATAGTTCTTCTTGCGGAGCTGGGAACCAGCAAAACTGTCTCCATTGGTTCTATCAGTTCGCTCCTGGTGATTCGTTACTCATCTTCAGTGTCCATGGTATCGATCTGCATATTCCTTGATATTTTCTCCTTCATTGATATTTCATAACACTCTTGGGTGATCTTTCAATCTCCCCTAGTTGTACCTATCCCACTAGATGGTAGGAATTTAATATTCATGTGGTATGTAGATACCACTGGCTTCATTTTGTTGAGGCCCAAACATCCCAAGATGTTATATGCTGAGGGTACGCTTACTACCATGAAATCTAGGGGTGTGGTAGTCCTTTTGGGGCCATCTCCTATCATGAAGGGGAGAGTGATAATGCCTTCTAGGAATACTCCATCTCTGGTGAAGCCTGTTAGTCGCCTCTTTGCTGCCATAGTACTTTTTTGCCAATCTATATCTTTTCAAAACAGTGGTAGAATAGAATGTTTGCAGATAAGTCGCTGTCCACCATGATCCTTTTTACTTGGAAATTCGATATTATCGATGCGATGACTATGGCATCATCTTGTCCTCCAAATCTGCTCGCAATGTCCTCCTCGAAGAAGATAATTGAAAAATCTTCTTTCTCCATCTTTCGTTTGGAGCTCTATCCGACCAAGTTCACCTACTCTAGAAGCCTTGGCGGCCTGGCTGTGGGACTGCCAATGATGATGTTGATGATTCCTGCTGAAGGTGGATTGGTTTCCATTATGGTGTCTTTATCATCTCTTCTCGCCATTGCTTCATTTTGGAATTGACCCTCCCCTGCTTGGTATCTTCTAAGGGTTTCCTGCCAGGTAGTGCAATAACATTTTACCTTTTATGAGCTTCTCAATTTCTTCTTTCAGGATACGATATTCTTTTGTATTGTGGCTAATATCTTCATGATATAGGCAGTATTTGATGGCGTCAAGGCGGTGTTTACTTTTGATGGTGGGTGGGTTGCGGATCCAACACCCTTGCTTTTGGATTTCATGGAGAATGTGTGCTGCAAGTTGATTAAGGGGGGTCATCAGTGCCTTTAACAATCTGCCCAGGTAAATCCGTAACTCGTGCATGCTGGGGGGGGGGGGGAGGGAGAAGTCATCTCGATGTTCTGGGGAAAAGTGGTCATCCCAACATCTTAGGGGAGAGTGACTCTGTCTCCTCTTGGTGTTTTCATCGACTTCAATGTGCCAGTTTATGGCCTCCAAGAGTTTCAAGTAGTTTTTGGGGGACCATAGGCATAACTGGCACCTCACGTTAACATCTGAGATAATATCCTATAGCACTTCTGATGCGACATTAAGGTCCAACCTCTATCTATCAAGAGGGTGGCATCGAACCTGTTGACATACTCATGAGGGTTCTCATTTTGTCTCTGCTTTACCGACAGCAATGACCCTAAAGTCCTCTTCTGCCTTCACTGGCCGATGAAGCACTTCCAGAATTGCTCCTCTAGGTCATCGAAAGAACTAATTGATTCTGGGGCCAACGTCTAGTACCACGATAGTGCCACTCCCTTGAGTGTCAAGGGGAAGGAGCAACACGTAATGGCTTCCAAGACCCCTACCACAGTCATTTACCCATTTTACCTAGCATGGTGGTCATTCAGACTCGTGGTGCCATCGTAAGCTTCCAATCACCTCATTTTGAATCCCTTTGAAATCAGTTCCTCTAGGTACTCTTGGATGAAAGAGGAATGCTTTGTATGTTGCTTATCCATATGCATCTAAGTGTTCATTCTTTTGTACTTTGTTGTATAGTCCTTAGGGAGCTTTTTCGACTTAGGGAGAGACGAAGCCTCCCTTTCTTAGCTGTAGGTCTCTTATGTTTGGATTGACTTTGGGATGCCATTGAATGCCTTGACCAAGTGGTCGCCCACATCTTACTCCATTGGTCCCTCAAGAGCATGAATGATTGCGGGGGTTGTCGATTGTGTCATAGGGAGAAAACTGGCAAGTTGCGATCCAAGGACCGAAGCGATTGGTGTGGGACTTGCCACCGCATGGCTTCCAGATCCATTCTTGACTCGATCAGCCTGAGGGCGGGATGGCTGAGGAATCCTTCCCACAGGGTTGCCTTGTCGCTACATGAATTATTACATCATCTGTTGCATCACCTGGGGACTTGTTGTACCAAGTTGGCCCAACAAGTCCACAGGTGACACTATACTGCCATTTTCATTAGACGAGGAAGGCATGTTATTGATTGCAGCAAAGTGCGAGGGAGCGTTTGTGTTGCCTTGAATATCGTCTGACATCTTTGGGCTTTTCTAAAAAATGATTCCCACAAATGGCACCAATGTTTGGGTTGTCCCCAAAAGGAATGCTGATGTGGCTCTTGAAAAGATCTCGCATAGAATCCTGCAAGACTAGAACAAAAGGTCACAGGATGTTGGGGGTGTTCCCGGCGTGAACACTCCGATGCTCAAGTCAATAAGGGAACTTTTTTAAAGATGACGAAATAGTAGCAAGAGTTTATATTTTGAGACACATACCTGGGTGTCTAGCCGGGATGCGTACATAGCCTATATGTAAGTGGGACAAGGATTCTCACGTAGAGGAGGATTCCAGAGGGATACGAATCCTTAGTCCTGATCTCATGGGATTATGTAGTAATTAGAATAAATATCCCAAATAAAATAGGGATCTAACGTGGTGCGGTACTAGCTGCATAATCGGGTATCTATGTTAGAGTTCCCTAATAGGTATTATTATATTATTATTTAGTTAAAGTGGTGATGTACAAACTTGTAACACCTGTGTGTTTGAAATCTACTCATGAATAAATGGGTAGAGTTTGAACCATAAATTCTACAAATTTCAATATTTTGGGATATATAAAAATAATGAGAAGAAAAAGAACCTAAATGGTGATTTTGAGCAAAGTCATGTATATGATTTGAATGACCAATGTAGCATGATTATTATGTATAATGTGATGTGTATGAGATATTGAATCAAAATTTTGAGATAATTTTAGAATTTTGAACTATTAAGTTGAAGGTTATGTGAAAAGAACTCAATAGGTAAATTTGAGCAAAAGCATGTATTTGAGCTATACAAAGGACCTAAACTATTCATCATACGTATTATAATATGTGTGAAGCATCAGTTTGAGTATTGGATGAAACTTGTAATGAAAATGGCATATGGAGTAACTTATAGCAGAAAATTTGGTTAAAAAGAACTTATATGTATTTTTAGCAATTAACCTCAAATGAGGTGGAAAATAGGATGAACATGTCCTATTATAATGTATATGATATGTGGAAGGTAATAGTTATGATGTTTAAAGTATTTTATGGGAAATGGAACTATTGATGATTTTGTTTAAGTACAAATTCAGAAATTGAATAGCTTATTGCAATGGACAAGTTATTATTTGGATTTGGGGTGAGAATTAATTTCTTAAATGAGTATTTGAGGATGATTATGCATGAAATTAATAAAAAATACAATTATTAAAAGTTTAGTGATGATAGATGAGAGAAAAGTGGAAATTTTGGAACTATGGGCATGTGTATTCTATAATTAATATCATTACTTTATTTTGTTTGATAAATATTATACAAGTTTGAATGAATGAAATTCAGATGAGGCTTTGCCGGATTTTTTGGCAAAGCACCCCACCCTAAAGTGGGCAAGTCAAGGTGAAAATACAGTGTAAAATGATAAGTCGCACCTCGGATGGCGGGACGTGACAAAACGCCTTCAGACTATGTGGTCAAAAGAAGAAGATAATGGTAGAAGCCACCATTTTTGCATTATCAATCTATTCTGCTTTGATTTTTTCTAATTAAAATTTGGAACTATTAATCAGACTAAATATACAAATAACACGTGTTTCGTTGGCCATCAAATTTTTGATTTAAGACCACAAATAATTCATTAGATCAAGATATTTGCTAAAAATAGAGTAGTGCGATTGTACAAGTTGGACAGAAGCATAAGATGCACAAGATGGATGGAAACATATAAAAACAATTAAAGAAACAAGGTCTCTTTATCAATCTAATTAAACATTTTTTAATATAATTAAAACTAGATCCATTAATCAAATTAAACATATAAATGCGTTCAATCAATAACGAAAGACAGTAATTTCTAATTTTATTATAAGGAAGAAAAAATGAAGAACATGAATCTCAAAATTCATCATTGGAAAGAAACTTGACCAATAAGCTATAACTTCCATCCAATAGGCTCATTACACACAATGAGGTTCCAACATATGGGGTAGTAGATTACCAATTATTTTGTTACCATCAAAAGCTATGTGACCAAAAATATAAAAATATAGAGACCAATAAAATAGGCCCAAATCTTTACTAAATCAAGAGTCATTAGACTGATTTGATAAACTTTTATAAACTGGTGAGATATCATCCTTAAAAAAATAATTTAAAGAAATAGGATGGAGGATAGAGTATACATTTCTAAGGTAGGTGTTTTTGAATTATTTCTCAAGTCTGTGTTGAATAGCAAAGATCACTATTCATCTTTGTTATCAAATTCTGCACGTTGTCCACGGCTGAATATTTGAGTCAATGTGGGTGTAACAATGACAAATTTATGGTGGGTGAGCTGACTAGCCTATCAATGGTGAGATTGAAGACGGAGTGGTCACGCTTGATCTCTGGGCAATTGGATGGGTGATGGAATATCTGGGGCGAGCTTTTCTGTGACATGGGATGCGTGACTCAGCAGCTAGCTAGATCGATCAGCATGTGCAATCCAGTGTACTCATGAAAAGTTAGACATCAATCGTGGTAACCATGGTGACAACACCGAATATTTGAAACCTCACACATTGGAGGATTCGCTACTTTCCTCTAACAAGTTTCTTGTTGGCGGATCCGCTACTGAGTTTGGAATAGTAGATGTTGGAGAGGTCGGAGCCTCCAGAGCTACTATTGTAGCAATGGCGAGGATTCTCCATGGAAAAGGTTATTAGGAATGCATGGGGAAAATGATAGGTTCCCACAGATGGTGCTATTAGGTTTACTATATATGATTTTGATTACAACAAAACTTGTTTCTGACTTGATCAATGCTAATGATGACTTTAGTTTAGAAAGCTTGAAATGAAGAAATATATGCTCTGGCATGGATGTTCATTATTGAGATATCCTGTGTGCAAGCATATTACATAAAGCTAATTGTCTTAGAAAATGAAGAAATCATCATGATCCATACTACATTCATCTTTGTTTATCAGACTGAGATATGTTGGATCATAAATATGTTTTTGCTTAAAAGAGCATATGTGCTTCATAGAGATATTTTACATGAAAAACAAATTGTGCTTAAATGATTTATTCATATTTTAACTTATGAAAATTATATATAAATAAATGCATTTTGATTTATAAGGAACAATGTCAAAGGTTTCACAAGTGCCAAAAGTGTCAAAAGTCAAGTGCAGGACCGCAGCCCCTTGGAGTAGCCGCTTGTGGGCATCGCCTGCCATCCTCAGACAAAGAACTTCCTCAGGAGATGCCGCCTGCTAGTTCACATACCACCCGTGAATATCGCTTGTGCTGCAATCACTTGGCCTAGTCGCCTATGGTACCACTAGGGGATGGACAGTAAGGTGCATCTGGGAGTTTTGCCAGAAAATGACCACAACTAATTGGATATACTGCCTGCCATATCTCCTAGCACACAGCTGAATGTCCCAGCTGCCTGTGCCTATTACCTGCCAACTCATAACGATCAAAAATCTGAATGTTGCAGGCCTTGAAAATGCTTCCCACTTCTTCTAACGATCAAGTTTTTGAAGATCTATTTAAGGAAAAGCTAAGGGACAATTCAAGGGTTAGAAAAAACAAGAGAATTGAGCTTTAACTTTCCACAAATCTTTGCAACCCTAGGCCAAGAGTTTTAATCTTTAAACATCCATTCAAGAGCTTTATCTTTCCAAAATTTTAAGGCCTTCTTCTTTTTCATACATCATGGGGAGATCTTTTGTATTACAAGGAAATTATTCAAGGATCAAGTCTTCCTAGAGATTATCAAGAAACAAAGAGCTTGAGGGTTATAAGTGACAAAGACATATCAACTAACTAAAAATCCATTCAAGTCTTCCAAGTTTTTTCACTCCAAGTACTGCTAAGATCTAAGAGCTTCAAGGTTACATCAATACTATCTCAAGGGAGTTCGAATTTATTGTAAAGTGCTTATTGTTTTATTATTTATATTTGTGCTTTAACTATGTGTACTCATCCGCCTAGATAGAAGCATTCTCTTGTACACTCAATACTTGTAAAGGTTGAGTTTTTGGTTAGCTTAGGAAACCAAGCTGTTGAATTGGTAGTGAGCTTAGAAATACCATCTTGCTAGTAACTTTTGAAACCGATGAGTTTCCTAGTGAGCTCAGGAAAACTAAAAGAGAACTAGGAGCATTGTGTATGCCATCTGGAGGTGGAATCTAAAAGAGTACTAGGAGCATTGCTTTATGCCCCCTAGAACTAGAATCTAGAAGAGTACTAGGAGCACTAGTTACACCCCCTAGAGCAGGTCTAGAAGAGTGCTGAGTGCACTATTGTATTTCTATTATATGAGATGGTTCCAAGGAGAGTATGTGCTTGGAAGAGTGGAGTAGGAAGGTTGTCTGAACTACTATAAAAAATTATGTTGTTTGTGTGTGTGCTATGTTTGATTGCTTTAATTTCCACGCGCTTTATTACTTTATTATTTATTTTATAATTAAATTGCACACAAACACGAAAAAAGAGTAATTGATTTAAGAGGAGTTAAGCAAAAATTTTTATAAACTCAATTTACCCCTCCCCTCTTGGGTTAAGCCATCATATAGGAACCAACAAGCGCTAATTTTGCATCTTTCCCAAATCTGCTCTCTAAATAACCTTGTAGGAAAATCCTGCATGACAGAGAAAATGTCAGAGGGCAACTAGGGTGGTTCCGATGTGGGCACTCTGATGCTCAAGTCAGTAAATAAGACTTTTTAAGAGGGTATAGACTATTAGCAAGAGTTTGTTTTCCAGGGGGTGCATACCTGGTTTCTTTATATCCGAGCGTGAGTGTATAACCGAAATACATACGTAACCTGTACGCAAATTAAATTCTAAAATCCTGGCCAAGGAAGGACTCCAGCGACCTATGCATCCTTAGCCTTGGTCTCGCGGGACCGCGTAGTAGCCAAAACAGGTATCCCATTAAGCTTGGGATCTAACGTGGCATGATGCCAGTTGGATGACGGGTATCTATGTTAATGAACTTTCATAGACTAATTCACATTGTTAACATTGCGGTTGACAAAAATCTTTAAATCAGAGGTATTCCAAACAAGGTGCATACGCACAAAATGCCTCTCTCCATGTGTTTTTTTTATTTAAGTAAAAATTAAAACAAAACCTAAACTAAGAGATAAAAACAAAATAAAGGAAAAATTCAAAACTTAAAAGTAAAAACTAAAAATAAAGCTAACATAAGAATAAATTAAAAAAATGTAAAGAAAGAAAAAATCCATCAAAAATGAAATCCTAAAAAATATTAAAATTTGCATGATAAAAAATTAAAAAATAAAATAATTTTAAAAATCAAAATTAAAAGTCAAGATTAAAAAAACTCAAATCAATAGATAAAAATACAATAAATGAAAATTTCAAAACTTAAGTAAAAGCATAAATTTTAAAAAGTAAAGAAAATTAAAGAAAGAAAAAATTCATCAAGAACAAAATGCTAAAAAAATATTAAACTTCACAAAATAATAAAAGTGAAATAAAATTAAAATTAAAAGTAAAAATTAAAACAAAACTTAAACTAAGAGATTAAAAACACAATAAAGGAAAACTTCAGAACTTAAAGTAAAATAAACTAAAATAAGACTTAAAAATAAATGAAACAATATAAAACAAAAGTAAAGAAAAAAATTAATCAAAACCAAATCCTTAAAAATATTAAAATTCATAAAATAAAAAAATTGAAAATAAAATCCAAAACAAATTTAAAAATAAAAATAAAAGTCTAAATTAAAATAGAGCTTAAATAAAGAGATAAAAATATAAAAAAATTCAAAACTTAAAATAAAAGTAAAAAAATAAAGTAAAATTCATCAAAAGAAATCCTAAAAAAGTAAAATTCATATGATAATAAGTTAAACCATTAGATGGAAAAAAATAAAGAAAAAGTCCAAAACTTAAAGTAAAAAATAAAGCTATAAAACTAACTTAAACATAAAATATTAATAAAAAGTAGAAAAGAATTAAAGGAAGAAAAACTATAATAAAATAAAAATCATAAGACATAAAAATTCACATCATAAAAAATAGAATTTGCAATTTTGATACTACTTTTAATACATCACTGGAAATACAGTCATCAATGGGAAAAGGAAGACGGGGATGAATCTTTTTTGGAAAACACATTTTATGAAGTCCCCAAAAATCCCAAAATTTGTCTAAAAACCATTTAGGAATAGCTTGGTTTGGGTTTTCTAAAATAATACAAATCCTCCATGAATGAGAGAATACTAGATTTTGTTTTAAAAGAGTCCTATACCAAGCTTCTCTATAATTCCAATAATTAAAAGCATTTTCAGAAGTGGGATGCAGAAAAATAGAAGAGGTAGAAGAAGAGGCTGAAAATCTTATTAGTTGATTTGGGTTTTGGTAATACCATTGTTCCAAAGGTATGATTTTTTGAATAATGAGTTTAGAATAATTAGACCATGCATTTTGTTTTTGATTATGCTCAATAATAATAGACTTGGTTTCTAATAATATGTGTTCATAATTTTCTTGAGTTTTATAAGGGGCGAACGCAATCATACATTCATTTTTTGGGAAATACTTTTGATAAATAATTCTGGAAGTATTTTGAGATATTTTACAATCTTTGTCTCCAGAATAGATGATATCTTTTCTCAAATAAGTTTTTTTATAATAGACACATCGGCTTCTTCTAAATACTGAATGAATCTTGAATTATACATTATATACTGTGAATTGGGAGCAGTATACTCAGCATTGATGCCAAGATTTAGCATTGGTGCTTTTCCGTGAATAATCTTTTGAGCCCTGCAGGAATTCTCTTGATAAAAGTTGGGTAAATAATTATCTTTTCCATTGATGAATTCTATTTGGAAATCAAATATGGCTAATAAACCTTGCTATCTTGCGAATATTTGTTTTGAAGCAATATTCTTTATATCCTTTTAATAATATCTTTTACTGCTTTGCAATCTATTCTTAATAAAAAATTTTGATTTAGTACATCACCTTGAAATTTGTTAATACATGTGACAATAGCTAACATTTCTTTTATAATAGTTGGATACTTATACTGGGTTGCATTCCATAATCCTGAAGTAAATCAGATTAATTGTTCTTTGCCTTTTATTCTCTTTGTTTAAGAATACCACCATACCCTATATCCGAAGCATCGGTTTCAATTATTTTGTAATAATCAAGATGAACTAAATACAAGCATGGAAGATACTTTACCTTTTCTTTTATATTTTTTACTACTTTAGTATGATTTTCAGTCCATTCTAGAGGATTTTTGGTTAGTCTTTTTTGCAATAGTTGTCTGTCATATGCTAATTTTTCATAGAAGTCTGATACATAATTTAAACATCCTAAAAATCTTTGTAATTGGGTTTTGTCTAGAATAACATCTTGAAAATTATCTGCAAAAGCTATTACTCTATTTATAGGTTGAATGGTTCTATTATTAATGTAGAATCCTAAGAAATTTATATCTATTTGAAATAATTTCATTTTTCTTTGAGATAATACTAAATCATTTCTTTTTACCACATTTATAAAAATATTTAAATGTTTCCAATGTTGTTCTATAGATGAAGAAAATATTAATACATCATTAATATAGACTATTAGAAACTTAGAATAAGTAACAAATATTTCATTCATAATTCTTTGAAATTAAGACGGAGAATTTTTTAGGCCAAATGGCATAACTTTCCATTCATAATGACCAAAAGGACTGTGAAGGCTATTTTATACTGATCATATCGAATTTTGAAAATACTTTTGCATCTACAATTTTATTTAATAAGTCTTTCTTATTAGGTAAAGGATACCTTATCCATTGTAATACTTTATTTAAGGGTTTATAATTTATTACTAATCTTGGAGCTCCTCTTTCAAGTTCTGCTACATTTTCAACATAGAAAGTAGTACAGCTCCAGGGAGATTTACTTGGTTTTATTAATGACTTTTTTAATAAATCATTTATTTCCTTGTGGCAATATTATAACAATCTAGCGTTCATTTGGCTAGGTCTAGCTTTTGTACTTATAAATTTATCCTTAAATCTAATAACATAAGGGAGAGATACTATATGTTGTTTTCTATTCCAAAAAGTGTTTGGAATTTCAGAACATACTTCTTGAGATATGTATGAATAAAAATCTTGCAATTGCTGCTTAAACATATCTTTAGAAATAATAGTTTCTTTTATATGACCTAGGTTTGTTTCATATTGCATTTGATTTAAAAATGTATTCTTGTATTCTAAAGTTTGTTTTAATTCTGTAATTAAAGAGGATTCTGGAAGGTCAATAAAAGGAAAGGTTATTAGTTCTCCTTGAATAGTAGTTTGAATACCTTGATCTGATACTAAAAAGGGTTTAATTAGTTGGATGAATGGTGTTCCTAAAATAACGACTTGTTTCATATTTTTGATAAGAATAAAAGAAGTTTATATACATATTTGGGAATTACATATATGAGCTGAAGATAATTTGTAAGATACTTGCATACTAGTACCATCAGCGGTAGTAATAGAAGATGTTTTTTCAAAATATTGAGAGGGAACTAATCTTTCTCTAATACAATTCATATCTGCTCCTGAATCAATTAGAGCTATATGATTAAACATAAAATCACCATTATGTTTATCATTAATTTTTACATTGATTTTTACATATCATCTTTGAGAAATTATAGTTTTGGTGATGTTACAAATATTATACCTTTGTTGTTGAGAGGTTTCCAGAATATCTTTATTTTTTCCTTTTATTAATTGCATTATCTCTTCTTCATAATCTTCATTATCTGATTTTGAATCATCTTGTTAATTATCTTTTTATTTTTTATTTTTTGTTCTAACAGCGTTATTTGTGATTTTAATAATTTTATTTCTTCTTTTAATATTTTTATTTCATGATGCATTTCTTGTAAAGTTATAGGCCTTGAATTTGTTGATGGGATAGATATTTATCTTGATTTTTTATAACTTCAAATATAGTATAAGGTTCTACTATATTAAAATCTTCATTTGATACTTTAATATTTTTCTTTTCATGTTTTTCTTTTTTATTATCTTTACTTATAGACATGAATTTTTCTAATTTTAGTTGTCTGACTACAGGGTCTTCTATTAAATTTATTACTTCTAATATTAAAGAATCTGTTTGTAAATCATAATACTCTGATGAAGAAGTTTGATAGTTGAAATCTTGAGTAGGATAGTTACATAATTCATTTTCACATTGGTGTATAGATTCTGACGAAGATGTTAATTCACTTTCAGACGTGTCAGAAGAAGAATACTCAAAACTTGAACTAGTAATTCCTAAATGTTTTAACTTACTTGATAATTCTTCTATAGTAAATTGAGATTTATTCTTTAATAATTCTTTTATTTATTTTTTATAATATTTTGCAACATAATGTCCTTTTTCTCCACATTTAAAAGATGTTAGTTTTGTGAATGAAGGTTTTTTATATTTTTTAAATCTTTTATAATTTTTTGTTTGTGGTTTATCATAAGTTTTTCGTTTGTATTTCTTCTTATAATACTTCAAGCGGTAAAAAGAATGAGATTTAGATTTATTAGAGGATTTGGAAGGTTTTGCTTTATAATGAGCAGGTTGAGATAAGAGTTTTTTGGTAAAGGGTATTCTTTCAATACTATAATGAGAGAAAAATTATGAGAAATCTTGACTTTTAAGAAATTTAGTTTCTTCCATTCTTCTTTGATTACACATTTCTATACCTACAGCTTTTATTTTAGCAAATAAAGTTCCCCATATATAATTATTATAAGCTAATTGACCATTATTTTCAGTTTTGATAAGAGTTTTAACTCGTTGTTCAAATACTGAGGGTAAGCCTTGTAGAAATTTTTCTTTATATACTTCTGATTTTCCATCATTAAGAAGTAATACATCTGTTAAGAAAATATCTTTATACAATTTATAATTTGATAGTCTTTTACATCTTACTTTCTCTTACAAAAGATTGATAGTCTTCAATTTTTTCTAAAAAATTATATATAACATTGCTTACTAGAGTATATACAGGTTCGTCATTATTTAATAATTCTGCCTTTTTTTGTGGGGTTAATTGGCCTGTAAAACAACATACTAAAATATTGGCTATATTTCTTTCTAAAATTTGTCGAGATCTTAGAATTGTAGCATATATTAGCATACTTGTACATGTATTTCATATTTGATACTTTGATTGGCCATCTATATTCCATTCATATACACTATTAGGATTTATTTCTATTGAATTTTGTTTAGTGGCTTCAAATTGTTGATCCATAGGAGATGGTCTTTTGTAATAATTTTTTACTTTATTAAAGTACATCTTATTATTCATTAATTCTTGAGGAGGGGTGTCCTTTAGGATAGTAGCTATATAATTTTTATCATTTGTATTTATTATAATGTTTATAGAATACATATCTTTATTTTGTTCTCTTTTTTATTTTTCTAATTGTCTTATTGTTTGTGAGAAATTATAAGTTTTTGGTTCTTCTACCAAATTTATAGAAGAATATGAGGTAGTTGGTAAAGTAATTGGTGGGTTTTTGATAATAATGATAACTCTGAAGATTGAGTTATGATTTGTGGTGCATAAATAACTTGTTGTGGTATATTAAGATTGGTAGTTTCTAATTTATTTTTTATTTCTATAAGTTTTTCATTAATAAAATTATTTTATTCTATAAGGTTCTTTTATACATTTTTCATCTATTTCTCTTAATGATCTATTATTTTTGTTTTCAGGAATAATTGGTTCTGGAGTTAGTGTTGGTGGAGATGGAGGTCTTGGTGGAGTTTGAGAGGACGATCCAGCAGGTGTGGTCATGACATTTATAGAATTTAAAACTTAATTATCATAAAATTTGCATGATAAAAAATTAAAAAATAAAAATAATTTTAAAAATCAAAATTAAAAGTCAAGATTAAAAAAAACTCAAATCAATAGATAAAAATACAATAAATGAAAATTTCAAAACTTAAGTAAAAGCATAAATTTTAAAAAGTAAAGAAAATTAAAGAAATAAAAAATCCATCAAAAGCAAAATGCTAAAAAAATATTAAACTTCACAAGATAATAAAAGTGAAAATAAAATCAAAATTAAAAGTAAAAATTAAAACAACACTTAAACTAAGAGATAAAAAACACAATAAAGGAAAACTTCAGAACTTAAAGCAAAATAAACTAAAATAAGACTTAAAAATAAATGAAACAACATAAAATAAAAGTAAAGAAATAAATTAATCAAAACCAAATCCTTAAAAAATATTAAAATTCATAAAATAAAAAAATTGAAAATAAAATCCAAAAAAAATTTAAAAATAAAAAATAAAATTCTAAATTAAAATAGAGCTTAAATAAAGAGATAAAAATATAAAAAAAAAATCAAAACTTAGAATAAAAGTAAAAAAATAAAGTAAAATTCATATGATAATAAGTCCAAAACTTAAAGTAAAAAATAAAGCTATAAAACTAACTTAAAAATAAAATGTTAATAAAAAGTAGAAAAGAATTGAAGGAAGAAAAACTATAATAAAATAAAAATCATAAGAAATATAAAAATTCACATCATAAAAAATAGAATTGAAATTAAAGTTAAAAATAAAACCAAGAAAATTTAAAATTAAAATTAGAAGTCTAAATTAAAAAAAACTTAAATTAAGAGATAAAAAACATAATAAAGGAAAAACTATAAAGCGTTGGTATTATATTATATATAATTTTGATGATAACAAAACTTGTATTAAGAAATCTGTATGCTTAAATCTTACACGATCATATATATATGACTATGAATTAATAAACATTAATGATTAATTAAACAAGCATACAGTCTTCATTTTATGGTGAGCACATTATAAACATCAATTAATCTTTACTACATAAATTTGCTAAATCAATACTATGCACCATAATTACTTAAGCTTTCATATTGTGCATTTAATGGAGATGTATAGTATCCTTAGTTTACAAAATGATAAAATCAGATGATGATAAAATATATTCTGATATTATATATGAGAGTTAACAATGTAGCAAGTAGGAAAAGTTCAAGTGCAGAATAATGATCATCTACAACAAATTGTCATAAACTATCTGCTACATTCCAAATGAGCGAAACTAATGAAATTCATGGAAGAAGAAGAAGAAGAAAGCAAAAGACAAACAATAAAAAAGGTTGCAGTTGTCTTAAGGAAGCTTCCACAAATAAAAGCATGGGAGAAAAACAATGCTTCAAAGATGTGCTACAACAAGCCTGCATTGTCTGTCAACCTCAACAAGAAAATGTTAACAGACAAATGCAAAATAAGAAGTCAAAGAAGAAGCCATGATCAGAGAGCTTAAATTGGGTTTGAGAAATCTGGACTACTTATACTTGATCTGATCAAAGTCTATCCAAGACAAACCACAAGGATGAAGAAGAAACTCAAGGTTTGGCAGACAAAGAAGTTGAAGATGAAGCCATGGTTGAAGAAGAATAACGTTGTTCGAGAAATTTGAACTATCTATACCGACCAGACAAAGTCTGTTTGAGATAAAGAAAGAAAGAGAAGCTCCATCAAATACTCAGATAGAGGAAGATAATTACCGCCCAGACAATAATACAAAAAGTGAGAAGATTGGATTCGTCTGAGGACAAAATGGCAATATAAATATAGAAGGAAATGCAACTTCAGCAGAGCCAAGACATACAAATCAATATTGAAGAGACATGTAAGTTGCTAGAATAAACCCCTTCTATTGCTCGAAATGTGCATAAAAGCTAAAGACTTTGCCTTGTCTTCAGATCAAAAGGTCGTCTGTTACAACAAACAGTTTAGCTAAAGCAGAAGACGGAGTAAATGTTGCACAGTGAGCATAGATGAAGTTGAATAGACAAAGAGATACTTGGATCGAACAAAGGCACGATCATCTACAACTTACGATAGACAAATGCAACATGCAAAGTATTCTATCCAAGGCAAATCAGAACACACTTAGTCTATTACTTACATTAGACAAATGCCATACTTTGTCTATTCGAGCAATTTGAAGTTAACTTCATCTGTTACCTCCAACAGACGATGAAGAACAATGGAAGCATATCTTACTTTGTTTGTTCAAATTAAAGGAAATGTTTATTAATCGATTAGCTCATCTTTGTCAGCACCATTCAAAGTTAGTCTGTTACCTTTAATAGACAAAGCATATATATGAAGGATCGATTAACAGACAAATCTTCTAGAGAAATTATGATAGACAAGGAAGTGTTTGTCTATTAGTCAATGCAACTTCATCTGCATTAAAGTTCATCTATTATTTGTGACAGACAAAATCATTCATATAGAAGTTCAACTAATAGACAAACCTTGGAACAAATCATCTACAACTTATGATAGACAAATGTGGACAGAGAGACATCTTGACTTGTCAAAGGAAAATCAATTTATGTGACTAGCCATACAAATGGCATCTGCACTCGAGCCATCATTGTGTAGACTTATATTAGTCACTATTTTTGACAATAAGCAACATTGTAAGTTTTCAAAGCTATGATGAGTTAAACGAGGAACACATTTATCATAGCTCATTGATGAGAATGCAAAATGTCATATTTTATTCTCCTAATACTTCATCTTTTGCACCTAATACTTCATCTTTTGCAC
>JAYJMB010005392.1:0-12021 GCA_036873735.1 Pouteria campechiana
ACTTTGCTTATGCCCCCTAAAGCTAGAATCTAGAAGTGTTGGGAGCACTATTTACGCCCCTTGGAGCTCAAATCTAGAAGAGTGCTGAGAGCACTTTGTATTTTCATTATATGGAATAAAGTGGAACCCAATGCATAATGAGTGTGTGCCCTTGGAAGAGTGGATGTAGGGACGAGGTTCCCGAACCACTATAAAAACTGTGTTGTTTGTGTGTGTGTGTGTGTGTGTGTTTGTATTTGCTTTTATTCTTCATTACTTCATTAAGCATAACATTATCACTCATATCATCACACACACATGATAACTTGTCTAATATAAGAATGGCTAAGAGAAGTTAAATTTGGAAGTGAAGCAGTCATGATGATCAAATAAACAGATATGAAAATTACATATGTACTACATCACTACTCCCCAGCTTATTGATTTTTATTTGGCTATAATTTTCATATGCTCAATTTACCCCTCCCCTCCTGAGCTACCTATTACATAGGACCAACACAGATATCATTGGATGTGGTTTATCTAGCAGATATTACTTTTACCTACGCTGGCGGATTGATTGATCCATGGCTTGCCTCTATAGATTCTCCTAAGCAACTCCACCATGCAGGCAGGAATGTCCCTAGCAAATAGCATCTGTGCAAGTTGAGAAATAGGAGTTGTGTGTAACCAGAACTACCCACCAAGCCACGTTGTTGAAATCACAAAAGCAGACTTGTTTGGATAATAATTAGTTGTCCATTAAGCATTATTTACACCTGCACAACTGAAGAAGACGGAATCATTTTATCTACACAGTAAGGTTGTGCACTAGATATGTCTATTATCTGCACCACTAAGGATAGTTCCCCTATGTAGTTAGATGTGATTTATCCAACTGGTATTGCTTTTACCCGAGCAGTTGGGTATCCTCTTTGCTTATGCAGGAAGGAATCTCTCAATCGATAGTGTTTTCTACAAAACCCAAATTGTGTAGGTGGGTGAAATTTTGTTCGTTGGATTTGCCTTTTGTTTGCACCTTTAACCTGCGCAATTGACCATAGAATTTGTTGGCAGAGATGAAGTTTTGCTTGCAAGTATAGATGTTGGCCAATCAAAAATCTTTCTCTCGTGCAGGTGAAGAGATTTTACTACATTGACATGGCTGCATAGGTGGAACCTCTTTGCCTGCATGGATGAGTTGTAAGGTTTCAATTTATACAAATGGGGTGTTCTATATGCACAATTGAAGATAGTTTTCTAGTGTAGTCAACCTATATAGTTGGGTTTGCATTTAGATAGCATAGGCTACTTGTGTAATTGAGAAATACATGCTGATAAGGCAACGCTAAAGGCTGCAGATGGGTGGATAGATGGGATGATTCTTAATCATGCATTTGGAATGGTTCAAACTATTAAAATGCACCTTAATTAATGAAAATATGCATTGTAGAAATATACAAGCTAAAATTATGGTGTGATCAGGAATGCCTTACAAAAATAGAGCTTATGCCAGATCATCCACATGTCTTTTGGAATTAGAATCACCCTTGCCGACTAAATAGCTAAGCACCATGCTGTGCTATTGAAGCATTATTTAATGGTTGAAATTTATAAAGAGGTAGATGAACAAATTAGTACCAACTAAATCATGCCATGTTGCTGGAGAAGTGAATAAGATCTATCTTCTAGGAGTAAGTGAGATGATTCCATTTGCAAAGGTCAAATGATGTTGACAAATCAATTTGACATTGGAGGCAAAGATATTTATAAAATATTGCATAGGTGGCACTTACATGATTACCACCCACATGGAAACAGAAATTGCTAAAATCATGTTGTTGTTAAAGATGTAAATAGGTCATCATGTTTTGAATTTTCAAACCATGCATATGGGACGTTGTAGACACTGATGGCTTGGGCATACAAGGTGATTTTCATCTTATGGTTATGATGAAAATGTGTAAACAAATTAGATCCTATTTACCTATGTAACTAGTGAAATAACATAGTTAAGAAGCAATGATTGACGTCCAAGATGACAATTGGGTGATTGAAACCTTCCAAATAGTTAAGTTGCATAATTGAAATCAATGAAAATCAATAGAATAATGCAACGCCCCGCACCCCACTCTATGCATTTTCGCCATCCTATAGATTGCTCCCTAATGGGATCGATGCGGAATGCTACAGTTTCCCTTCTTCTTAAGGGAAACCTTCCCATAACCTCATAATTTTCCTATTTTTAAGGAAATATCCTATCATAAATTTTGCAAAGCCAATGTTGTATTTTTAAGGTCCAAAACCTGATATACATTAGTCAAATAAATTTCTAATATCCATACTCACAATTTCCAGTATAAAACACACTCACTAATAATAACATTTGAATTTAATAATCATATAGCAATAACATGCCTTAAATCATAAATCATTAACCTATCCTAATTATCAACAACCCAGAACCTATTTCTTCCCATGATGGTAATAAAGAAACCGATATTCATATCACATACAATTTCCACTATTACGACATGCCATTATACTATATCTCATTATACTACAATGTACATCATTTAAAATCATTAAAACACTCAAATACACTTACATAATTATCATTATATAAATATAAAAAAAGGGATAACAGCCCCAATCCACCATACACCATATATCTTCAGCCTTTCTCATAAATCCCTTGTCTAACCTGTCAGTTAAATTTTAACAGGAAAGTGTGAGTTTGGGCAACTCAATAAGTAGGCAACAATAGAAAATAACAATTAAAACCCATAAACATGAGATTATCACGATTGGAACATATGCAATCATTTCCAACATTCAAATGTAATACATAATTCTTTTGATACCATTCAATAGATTCTTAACACCTTAATTATATAATATTATTCACTATATTATAATAAAGACATTCATTCCTAAATAAAATTAGGGAATGTTCTCTATTCCCCTCAAATCAGGCATTCACATGAAGCCATATGAAACCTACTATTCATCTGACCATGAGGCATTCTTTATCCCAAATAATAAACATCCATAGATAAGAATAAATATCATAAGATACTCATTCCATTCACTTCATAAATATCACTGATAACTTTAATTCAAAGGGTATTCACTATTCTTGACTTTTGAGCCTTTACAAACCAATATAAACAACTATCAAAGGATTCAACCTTATGTATTCATAACAAATGGGATATCCATTATCCCCAAGCTAACATACAAACTTGAATTTAAACAAATGGGCAATTCCCATGCAAGTAACCAGAAACGGGGCCTACTTACTTTCTTATGCCTCAAGTTTCGTACCTCAACATGCTCGACAATTTGTTTCTTTCTATATTCCAATGTCCCTATGAGAAATAATCAATTTAAACACAAGAATTTCATTTACTTGCAAAAGCAACATTAACTAATTCATATTAGATCAAAGACAATGATGCTACTATTGAATCCATTTATTCTTGAAGCGCATAACAACACTCTAATTTTAATCACAAATCTATTGAATATGTATTCTTCCTTAATGACTTTCTAATTGATATCATCCATGTATTAAAGATTCGCATTGTTTTTCTTATGGAAATACTTTACCAAACATATGATAATCATCATTTCATTAACAATGAATTAATCTTCATCACAGGTTAACTATAACTTTCATTAACTAACTACCACCAAGCTTAAACTCATCACTTATCCTATATGTAACATGGTTAACACTTAATTAGCCTTAAGAATAATATGATTAAGACTCAATTATGCTTTTAATGCAGACACTTCATGGGTCATATAACCCATGCCTAAAACCACAATTAGGTCAAGGTCAAAATTTTGATTTCACATATCCAAATCACCCCATACATGTCCCAAAATATTATAAGTCATGAATTACACATTTCCCCCATGATATTCATACCTAAATCATGAAATTTTGCAATTTTCACTATTCACAAAACCCTAACAAGCTGAAACCATGAATTCTTATGTCCAAATCACTATAATCAATCCATTAACTTATTTCCCTCATGAATAATGCAAGAAATCTATCATTTTCCCCATATTTCCATTGTTCGTAAAATTTACAAAATCCTAGCTGACAAAAATCCAAATTTGGTTGGGGAAAAGTATTTACCATGAAGTCCAAGCATGTTTCCCTACCATGGACCATGCTCAAAACTTGAAGTAGCACACTCCATTTACAAGAAATTGGATCTTCTTCCATTTCCCACCATTCAAATTCCTAAAACCCAAGTTTAGAGGCATGCTTGAGTGATTCTCTACCTAAACAAGGAATTTTCCATACTAAAAAGGCATGAATTTGGGCTAAACAGGACTAGGGCATGAAGTTTGTTCTCCATCCACACCTACGAAATAAGCAAAGGAGTCATATACAATAGGCTGATCAGGCCTCTTCGCCATCACTAGCGGCGTCATCAAACAAAGCCCTATCATGGGCGGGATCCCAAATATCCAAAGTAGCCACCTTGATAGGCATTCAAACATCAAATACATATCAATTCTATTCCAAGAGGCATCCAAATACAAGCATGAACCTCAGTATGCATCCAAGCCTCAATCAAATAATCAAATATCCAAACTTATTCAAATAAACAAATATCCAAATTTCAAATAAATAACCAAATGTTCAGCCTCATCTAATAGCCAAATATCCAAATTTATCAACTAACCAAGTAACCTAATCTTATTCAAATAGTTAAACCCAAACCAAACTTTCATAATATCTACATCTCCATGCCATCCCAGCACCATACCAAACTCCAATCTTCCTACCATTGCACAAACCTAAATGCCTCATGGGCATATCATAAAATTGCACATTATATATACACCAAATTTCACTCATCATATAACTTAATTAAAATGTCTATAAATTCCCAAAGTAAACATCTAAACTTAATTATATAACAAGTGTATTTTAACCAATATCCAAATTTCAGCATGCATTCTAATCCAAGTATGCATTTGGACCATGATCCTTAAACATCCCCAATCCAAGCATGCCTTAATACATTTACTAAATTTAAATTCATACTAACTAAAAGTAACAAATCCAAATACATATATCTATTAGACATTCATCTCACTTTACATTCAATCAAAATATATATCAATCAAAATAACTAAAGTTCACATACACAATTTTATCAAGTATATTATTAGTTAATACAATTCAATTCAACTATAAACCAAATGTCAGTTAATGCAATCATATTACAGATGTTAATTCATTTAAATCACATGTTCATAAGCAAAGTTATTTAATTATATATAACATGCCGTTCATCATAATCAAAATCCATCAAAGAGTCTTTGAATTCAAGCTTACTATTCATTACAAAACTCTTTTAGTTCTGAGCTAAGTACATATGGAAACAAAATAAATTTGTTGCTATAGTATGCCATATTCATTCAAAATAATCAAATGACCAATAAAGTTGAATAACTATTTAAATCAAAGGAATCCAATGATTCCCTCACAATTTAATTAAATAAACTACAACTGGATTCAATTTCAACAAACTTGGAATTTCATAACACCGTGAAACTCATAACAATATAAGACAATACATCTTTGTCCCCATGTTCATGATGTACTACTCCTAGATCATATACAACTTCCTTTATAATTCAACTTTATGTGCAATGTGCATACATTCATTTATCATAAAAAAACTTTCATTTAGTATTATCTATTAACATCATCTCAATTCTAATAGTCAGATTATTCCCTTTCCCATTTTATTTGGTATTTATCATACACATATTCATATCTTATATAAGTTGGCCATTCATCATTGTCGTATTTGATACCAGTTACCCATACTCCATATAAATTCTACTCATGTTCCTAATATTTCATAATTCTTGATATGATGAAATAAAATGTTAGAATAATCTATTTGATTCATTCATGATTTAATAATATTGTTTAATTTTATCATGTAATTTGCTCATATTTTTCTACTTCACAGTGATTCAATTACATCTGTAACAAGATCCATTTCAATATCTATTCAAATCTTCATAACTAATGAACAAATCTTTGTCTTTTTAGTTTAACCAAATGTTATCATTCTAAATTATATTTCCACAATACTTGAATTTATTCCAACTTATAATACTCGATTTGAATTCTTGAATCTCTATATCATAGAGTCAATTTATATACCCGTTCAACAATGATATTTGTAGGGAAAATAGAGAATAAACACTAGTCTCATCCATCCCGTACTATTCATAAAAGAACTTTAATTCTTTCTATAAAAGCAATCACAAGTTTACTCTTCATTTTTATAACTCAATATTAAATTTACATAAAACCTAGCTGTTTATTAAATAATCATCTCATTTTCATTCTCAAGTTCTATCTAAACAAAATATACTATCATTATCATTTATTTTCAATAAAATGGATCTGTTCTTACTATATTTATTATACTACCCTCACCATTCGAATGTTCTAGTTAAATTTGATAATCTATATCATTTTTCATAAAATAAAAATTATTACTTTATGTTATTGCCTCCAATCTCTATAAGTTCCATCCACCTCTCATGGTACCATTACTTTATTTACCCTCAACCATTGTGATAAGTAACTCATAATGGACCGAAATCCATGCAATATTTCGAGCAGTTCAATTTATCAAACAGCTACTACTAAATCATTCAACACCATTGTAAGCTATAATGTCATCATTTCGTATTACACAATCTATGTCAATCAATAAGTTCTGGGACACTTCCTAGCCTCAATCATTGATATACTGAACGAATAAAACAAACCCCTTTTAGACAAAATTCATATGTGTAATATAATGGTCTTATTTAAGATAATGGGGTCAACCTTATTACAATTACAATAGTCTAAAAGTACTTTATTCAATCAATCAATCCAGAATAATATACAATTCACTCATACAAATTCAAAGGTAATCACATCTTGTTCTATATAAAGAAAGGGATATCATCTATCCCCACAATATTTTTCTAAGCAAAATAGGGATGCCCTTTTTTCCCATTAATCCATGCCTACATAGTGATGATGAAATAATTTCTTAATACTCATCTACCTCATATAATAAAATTCTTTCCGACAACATTATAGAATATTCTCTATTCTCAACCGTACATGTATTCATACATTTATAACAAAATTTAAACATCCATGAAAGTGCGGTATCCAGAATCTTAGGATGCTCATGAGCTCAGCAATCCACAAGCTCTTTAGCCTGTCATCCATTCTCAATTAAATTATTAAACTCAAACTCAAATGCAGACCGACCCAACTTTGATGTATATCAATTCTCAACAATTAGCATACATTCACTCAAATAGCTTAAGCTCATAACAAACTTCATTATCAGTCATAGTAAGAAATGTACAAATTTATTTAATGAAGATTTTAGGTAAGCCACAACAAAAGTTTATACTATAAGTCAAGTAACACTCACAAGTGCAATAGTGTCAACATTTGATGTAATCAAGGCACTATCATCCTATCATCTTATCTTATAATACTTGTCATAACATACATATTGAACCAATCTTAATTGAATTCATCTTAAATGTACAAACAAAACATGTATAATTAGAATATCCTTACTCCATATCATCATTTAGGCAATCAATCACATTATTAATAAATACAATTCAAAGTGAAACCGAAGGTCAATCAACACACTTATGTCATATTTACCAAGTCATTCAAAGCACATACTTATAGGCCAAGTATAGTACACACACCATCTTGCATAAAAATTGGTCACAATCAAAACTTCTTCAAGGAACCCTCAAAGTTCCTAGGAATATGGTCATGAATCCAACAAAACATCAAAATAGGTTCATTTCCTCAAATAAACATCTAAGGATCATATCATGTCATGTCATATCAATATGAATCAAATAAATCTAATAAATTATAAAGATTCATATACTTATAATGACATAATCAATCTAATTCACAAACTCTTGTAAAACAATAACATTCAAACAAGATGCATATAAGCACCACCATACTTCACGGTGCTACTCTAATCATGTCAATTACATATCATTAACTATACACATAATCAAATCATCTTTGTGTTATCACAACATCATCATATTCATTTCATATAAATATCACCTGTACAATATCATATCCATTCATAAGAATAGCATTTCTACTAAAAACTCTAAGTGCCTCTTTTCCCTTACTCATGCCTTCCACAAAAAATTGATATTTCTCTTTCATTCATACATTCTTTCATATTTCTCATAAGTTCATAACCTCATTTTGGCATGTTATTTTCTATCTATAACATCTAGGTTGTTAATTTTGGGTTAATTATGGACTTGATTACTATTAACACTATAAAGGCAATGATGAGATATGTTGAAAAAAAGCTGAATATGACAAAGGTGTTATTTTTGAACAATTTTTGACATAATTGAAAACTTATTTAGGAAAAGTGTTCAATGTATAAGTTTTAGCTCTTAAAATTATATTTATAATTAATTAATAATTATATGAATTGGATATCACATGCGAAAGTTAGAGTTAAAATACTACAACTATCTCTAGAGTTTTATATTATGTTGAAACAAGAGACATTACTTTGAGGCTACATTAATCATATGTTAAGGTTAATTCAGAAAAATCTTTTAACATGAAAGTTGTAGTTCCTGAAATTATCTTTCCAAAGCATCAAGAATCACATTATTTGGATATTGTATGAGCAAGTTGTGCTAAATTTACCAAACTACTCTTAGAAACAGCGAAAAAACATTTTGGAGGCAGCAAAATGGAGGTCATGGCCTCCAATTCTAAGCCATGGTGTCCGTAGGTCGGTGGCCATTTTTAAGGGCTTTTAAACTTATTTTTCTTCATTTTTCTCAGCCACTTTCTTCCCCATGATCTTAGCTATGAAACCTACTCCTCTAAAATCATTTTTTGATGATTTTAGCTAGAGATCTTTTAGATTTGCATGAAAAACCTTGGATTCATGGATTGAAACTCCATTTTTTTACTGTTTGGGTGTGTATTCTTGGATGGGAACTTTATTGGATGTAAACCATAGGTGATTCTTAAGGAGTGGAAGCTAAAAATGATGAAAGATTGGATGTCATGCTTGGAAATCATGTTAAGTATGTTTATTTCCCATTAAATTGCATTGTTCGTTAAGCTAGGATTATACCCTATTTTGTGAATAGTGGAATTGGGGGTTTTTGCATGATTTAATTATTGAATTCATGGGAAAACAACAATGTGTACTTTATAATAATTTTGGAATGATTTAAACTTGAAATTCATAATTATGCATTAACCCCATTCGTGAACAGTAACCCTAGGGGTAAATTTGGTATTAAACTATGTAAGTTGATAGCAAATTTTATTAATAACTTGAATAGGGTGTTCGTGGCATGATTTAGAGTTGATTAAATGTGATCATGTATGATTCCCTACTATTAACAATAATTCATAAATAGTTTATTGGTGATTTTGGTGAAAAATGAGATTTTGCTTGGTCGAATTGAATTGTAAGTTGCTTAGCATGTATTTAAAGTTAATCTAATGATAATATTGCTATGGATTCATTATATATAATTAGGAGTGAAAACCCCTAAACCCATGTTATGTAGGAACTTACAATTAATGGATGCCTATGAGGTAATTGATCTAATGAATTAATGAGAATTAATGTATGATTGACTCATCTAATGGTGGCTTGTGATTAGCTATGAATAAAATGATGAAAACCCCCATTTTAATCCAAGTGAGAACTTAAACAAAAAAGGGTGATAATTCTAAAATGTGCACTTGACCAATGATATGTTCGATACATGTGTAAGTGGAACTATTATTGTGTAGGGCCATGGAGCATAATCAGAAAGCAAGAAGCTCAAGACATGGAAAGTGTAAGATGAGTCTTTATACAAAGTAAGTAGCGCCTCGTATTTTATTTGAATGAATGGATAAGGATAGTCGATATCTCATGTTTGTTCCAGGCATGTGTATTTTGGATAAGGGATTGTAGATATCCTGTGATGTTTTAAGAAATAGGTTCATGATGTGTTTTGATTTCTATACATTGGGGATAAGAAATATCACTTGATTGTGTTGATATGCATTTGTTGAGCATGAGTAGACTAATCATTTATCATTATTTTATATTTTTACATACTTATTGAGTTGCTCAGACTCACACCTTCTTATATTAAATTTTTAGTTGACAGGTCAAGTAAAGAATCCCAACTAAGGATTAGGACTGGAGAGCGAAACTAGAAGACTTTTGATGGTATGATAGTATATGGGGATTAGCATCCCATGATGTTCTTGTATATTGGTTTAATTATATAATAGCATTTTTAAAAGATTTCAATAAAGTATGGCATGTCATAGTAAATCATTTAAGTGTGATATTATAAATAGATTTGTATTTATCCAGGGACAGAGATTGCCATCATGATATGGTTCCGATCCTGGGTGGAGCTATGAGTATGGGTGTGAGTGTTTTAGATATAATTGTTATCTTAAAATTATAGAAATGTAAATTATATTTGATTCCATTCATGTATATTAGGTTTAAAAGGTCATAATATAGGGCAGACTTTGTCAGATTTTAGGTAGGATATTTCCCTTAGGGATAGGAAAATTATGAGATTATGGTAAGATTTTCCTTAAGAAGAAAAGAAATAGTAGTGTTCTGCATCATTCCTAGTGTGCTGTGGTCAAAAAACATAGGATGGGGGTGCGGGGCATCACACTATCTCATCCAACAACTATTACCATCATGGTTCTGAGCTCATCTTTCAACTTTAAATTATCACACAGATAAGTTATTGGGCTCTGATACCACCTGTAACGCCTCACACCCCCACCCTATGCATTTTTGTCATCCTGTAGATTATTCCCTAATGAGACCTATGTCGGATGCTACCGTTTCCCTTCTTCTTAAGGGAAACCTTCCCATAACCTCATAATTTTTCTATTTTTAAGGGAAATATCACGCCATAAATTTTGCAGAGCCAACTTTGTATTTTTAAGGTCCAAAACCTAATATACATTAGTTGAATAAATATCTAATATCCATACACAAAATTTCCAGTATAAAACACACTCATCAATAATAACATTTGAATTTAATAATCATATAGCAATAACATAACTCAAATCATAAATCATTAACCTATCCTAATTACCAATAGCCCATAACCTGTTTCTTCCCATGATGGTAATAAATAAACCCATATTCATATCACACACAATTTTCACTATTACGACATGCCATTATACTATATCTCATTGTACTACAATATACATCATTTGAAATCATTAAAACACACTTATACACTTACACAATTATCATTATACAAATATAAAGAAAAGGGGTAATAGCCCCAGTCCACCATACACCATATATCTTCAGCCTTTCTCATAAATCCCTTGTCTAAACTATTGGCTAAAAATTTAACAACAACGCGTGAGTTCGGGCAACTCAGTAAGTAGGCAATGATAGAAAATAACAATTAAAACTCATAAACATGAGATTATCATGATTGGAACATATGCAATCATATCCAAGATTCAAATATAATACATAATTCTTTTGATTCCATTCAACAGATTCTCAACACCTTGATTATATAATATTATTCACCATATTATAATAAACACATTCATTACTAAATAAAATTAGGGAATGTTCCCTGTTCCCCTCAAATCAGGCATTCACATGAAGCCATATGAAACATACTATTCATCTGACCATGAGGTATTCTTTATCCCCAAATAATAAACATCCATACACAAGAATAAATATCATAAGATACTCATTCTATTCACATCATAAACATCCACTAATAACTTCAATTCAAAGGTTATTCACTATTCTTGACTTTTGAGCCTTCACAAACCAATATAAAGAAATATCAAAGGATTCAACCATATGTATTCATAACAAATGGGATATCCACTATCCCCAAGCTAACATACAAACCCAAATTTAAACAAATGGG
>JAYJMB010005393.1:0-12020 GCA_036873735.1 Pouteria campechiana
CTAAATTAGACAATTGAAATTTTTTTGAAACATTTGCAAAATAGTTGCATTAGATCTATGATTAGATAAGTTTTGAAAGGTACATCACTCAATGTTTTGTCATCATCGAAAGGGGGAGAATGTTGAGCTATGTTATCTAGCTTGATTTTGATGACAAACATTTTTAACCAAGTATGTTTCAATGATGAGCAAAAGCATGAGTGAAACATTGAGGTACTAACATCTTATTTTCAAGAATGTTGCAGAAATTATAAATCATTCAACTTGAGAATAATCTTTATGATGACAAAAGGAAGATATGAAGTAAATGCTCTTACATAATTAAGTATATAAACATCACATATACTTAATTTAAGAAAATAAAAATTATAAAAGACTTGAAGACAAGCTTCGAAGCAAACAACAACCATTTTGGAGAAAACTGGAACACTTTGGACTAGTTATAACATGTTTCGAAGCAAATTGCATTGCTTCAGAAAATGCCTCAACAAACTTCAGAAAAATGGTTGAAGCTTTGGAATCGATGCAACATGGCTCAGAGAATGTTACATAGAAGCTTCAGAATTATCTTAACGGACTTTAGAGATAATTTAACGATCTTCAGAGATGTCTCAACAAGCTTAGGACAAGTCACAATGCAACTTTAGAGTGGTTGCAGATCACTCCAGAAAGAATGCAGAGAAACTTCATCGATAAATAGCAAGCTTCAGAGAACTTGAAGGAAAGTTTCTAAAAAGATTCAAACAATCTTCGGAGATGTTAACCAAGCTTTGAAGATGTTAAGTCATGCTTCATAGATGTTTGAACAGGTTTCGGATCACTTTTTCGATGATGTTATAAGTTTAGAAATTCTGAACTTCTATCTGCAAATGGATCTTGCAACTGAGTAGGATTAAATTACTTCTGGAAATTCGAAGAGAACAATTTAGATAATCTAAAATTAGTCAAGACACCAACTGTTCACTCATTTCTTCGGAACCCCTAACATGAAAAGTGAATGTTTGAAAAATCAGTGACAGTAGTAGTAGACCGATATCAAAATGCAATGAAGTCAAATGTCAGACAAAAGATAAGCTAAAGAAAAACATTTTTGAACATTTAAATGTCTACTAAGATTAGTAATAGAAAAATCTCTCTCAACCTATAAAAGAGAGATTCAAAAGTAGAAGAAAATAACCCGATTGAATATTATTTGAACTTGCTAATCACACAAAGAGCATTCAAAACCTTCATTCAAATTTCAACTCAACTGAATACAACTCAGTCAGAGCTCTCCAAGTTCAAATCTTTACTCGTTCAAGGAGTTTGAATGTTTTACTCTTATTGGTTATTCTTTTACTTAGAATTCTAAATCTTTGTACAAGTCTTCCTAATTAAGAGGCATTTATCTATACACTTCTTTTAGTGTTTAGCAAAACCAGCAAAGTGCTTGTTGTTTATGTATTGAGATAAGCAAGTAGGAAACTTGCTGAAAGGGTGTAAGTTTGTTGGTTAGCTTTAGAAAACCAATAAGTTATGTAAGTTTCTGGTTAGCTTGGAAAACCAGTAAGTTAGTTGGTGAGCTTGTTGTAAAACCAACATGTATTGGATTAGGTTGATCAAGGTATTAGTTGAACCTAAGCTCAATAGAGAAGACCGACTCAGAGAAGTGGAGTAGGAACCCAAGAGGAGCCGAACCACTATAAAAACCTTATGTTGTGCAATTCATTTTATTTATTCTTGCAGCACCATAATCATCTGATTTGGGAAAAAAGTATTAAAAGCTCAATTCACCCCCCTTCTTGAGCTACCATTGCATAAGAGATCAACAAGATAGCTGTTAAAATAAAAGAAGACACATATTAAAAAGAACTTAATAGTAAACCTATTAAGCTAAAACCATGCATTATCACCACACTTTCATAAATCAATTAATTTTTTAATTTGGCCTATAGGTATGATTTTGATAATTAATACATACTTAATTCCTCAATAATTGATAGCTACTCTTTACATAAATATTCTTGTTATGAAAACTTATTTAAATTGACCACATAATTAAAAGATAATAAATCTAGTCATTACAATAAATCATCTCATACTGTTAAGTGAGAGAGAAAACTATAATTAAGGGGGAAAGAAATATGATTATAAATACTGAACTAATTTTTTTTATTCTAACGAAAAGGGGGAGAGAAATGTGAGAGACTTGTAAGAATGATAATTAAAATTAGGAGAATGGTAAAAGGGTCGAACCCACAAAATTATATAGAATTATATGACTTATATATTTAGGGAGAGATTAAAAGAAAATAGATATTCAGGAGGAGGTTAAAAGAAAATTCCTAATTCTTAATAACAAGTCCTCAAAGTTTTGTTATCATCAAAAATGGGGAGATTGTTAGTATTACAATATATGATTTTGATGATGTATTAAGATAAAACATTTGTATGCTTAAATCTCTAATAATTATATGTATGATTATGAATTATTGAACATTAATTAACATATAATTGTGAATGTTTAATTATACAAGCATACATTCTTCACTTTATGGTGTGCGTAATATTAATTATTCTTTATTGCATAAATTTGTTAAATCATACTAAGCAACATAATTAATTAAGCTTTCACATTATGCACTTAATAGAAATATATATTATCCTTACATATAATATGTTATAATTACATGATGATAAAATACATTCTAATATTATATATGAAAGCTAACAATGTAGCAAGTGTAGAAAAGCTCTAAGTGCTGGATCATCTACGACAAACTATCACAACTATCTGCTACATTCCAAAGAAGTTGAACTAATGAAGATTGTGGAAGAAGAAGAAAAAAATAGAAGGTTTGAAGACAAGCAATAAGAAAGGTTGCATTGTCTAGGAGAAGACTTCCACGAACAAATACAAAGGAAGAAAACAAGCCTTTGAAGGTGTGCTACAATGACCTTGCATTGTCTATTAACCTCAAAGAGAAAACTTCCATAGACAAAGGTAAAACATAATCAGTTGAAGATGAAGCCTTGGTTGAGAAGCATAAAGTTATTAAAAAAATTCAAACTATCTACACTGACCAGAAAAACTCTATCTAAGATAAAGAAAGAAGAAGAAGCTTCATCAAATACTAAGACAAAGGAAGAAAGAAGGAATTATTGCCTAGATAATCATGCACAAAGAGAAGAAAACTTTGTCTGATCAACAAAGTTAGAAGAATGGATTTGTTTGAGGACAAAAAGGCAATATAAAAAGATAAGGGAGTGAAACTTTAGTTGAGGCAAGACAAACAAATGAAGATTGAAGAAAGAAAGAAGTTGTAAGAACAAACCCCTTTTGTTGCTCGAAGAGTGCAGAACAATTGAAGAACTCCACTTCATTTGTGTATTAAAAGTTCGTTTGTTGAAGCATTAAACAAAGCGAAAGATGAAGTAGAAGCTACACAATGAGCATAGACAAAACTGAACAGACAAAGAGCTACTTGGACCAAAAAGGGACTTCAACAAATAAAGCCGTGTTCATCTACAACTTATAATAGACAAACCTATATGATGTGCAAAGTATTTAGTCCAAGAGAAACTAGAGCAAAATTCATCTATTGCTTACATTAGACAATTACTACACTTTGTCAATTCGTGCAAGATAAAGCAAACTTCATCTGCCACCTCCAATAGACAAATGAGGAATAAAAGAAGAACATCACACTTTGTTTGTTTGTATAGACAAAGGAGAATTTGTCAATTAGCTAGTCCAACTTCATCTATGTCACCTAGAGTTCATTTATTTTGTACAATAAACAAAGGATATGCATGATGGATTGACCAATAGATAAATTTCCCGGAGAAATTCAGGTAGATAAAGTAGAGTTTGTCTATTAGTCAGTTCAACCACATGTATAGTTCAATAGATAAATCACTCTTGCAAAGGTTCAACTGATAGGCAAACCTATAGAAGAATCCATCTACAACTTATGGCAGACAAATACATATAAAGAGAGGCCTTAACTTGTTAGAGAAAAATTGATTTATGTGACTAGTATTCAAATGGCATTTACACTTGTGCTGTTATTGTGTAAACCTATCTTAGTTACCATTTTCGACAACAAGTAGTGCTGCAAATTTTTCAAGTTATGACAGGTCAAACAAGGAGTACCTTTTGATACAACTCATCTTTCACTCTGAATGGTGATGCAGCAGTTTAAGACAAATCAGAAAGGCATGGACTTCAATGGCAGAAATCTCAACAGTCTTATGCATTCAATGCTACTCTCATTTTTACATTCAAGAAAGTCATCTTCTCCAATGGTGGAAAATATGAAGAAGCTATTTAAGGAGAAAAGGGTGAACGATTCAAGAGGGCAAAGGAAAATATATCATGTGAGCTTAACCTTATGTAAATCCTTTCACCAATGGCCAAGAGCTTAAACCGTCATCTGTCTTTCATGAGCTTCAACCTACATATTTATATGTCTATTGAATTTACATTTTGGGAAGAGCCTTTTGAATTGCTAGAGCTATAAAAGAGATCACATCTTCCACTATGCTTGAGAGAAACACTATATGAAAGTGTATAAATGTTTTGGTAAACTTAAAACTAGAGAGTTGTTGGTGATCTTTAGAAAACCATCAAAGGACATATGTGAGGGATGATGATCAAAGGCATAGCAAGAAGCCTAGGAATGATCAAGGAAGCAATGTAACTTCAGAGAAAGTATGTTTTAATTGTAAATAACACGAACATGTGAGAACTAAATGCCCAAGAAGTTTGGAAGGATAGTTAGCAAGATCAATCCTTGGACAGATGAAAGGAGCAAGTCAAGTGTCAGAATAGACAAGGGAATCAGGATAGAGGGGATTAATTACTTGTTTCCTATGTGGCACATCATGCATATCCAACAGAATTGTCCTTCCTTGTAGGGGAGGAGTGAAAGTGTTGCATCTCGAGCACCATGATAGTTTAACTGTGGCAGTTTTCAAATGAAGGGCAGAGGCCAAGGTGGCATCAAGATGCTAGCAAGGGGATTTGATTGTATGGCAGAGGGCAGAGGCCAAGTGACTAATGCACAAGAAGCACTAGCAATGGACCATGTAGTCATGAGTAATCTTTTTGTTTGTAATTGTATGGCACATGTCTTATTTGATTCGGGTGCATCTCAGTCATTCATTACTATTGCATTTATAAATAGAGCTAAATTGCCTAAATATCTCATGCATCATGTGGTGGAAGCTTCTACTCCATTGAAAGTATTTAGTATAGTTTCTAAGGCATGCTATCATATTCCTATAGTGATTGAGAGTATGCAGTTTTATGCTAATTTGATTGTGTTAAATATGGAAGGCCTAAAAATTATATTGGGTATGGATTGGTTAGCTAAATATGAAACTAGGATTGATTTTAAGACTAAATAGTTGATCCAAAAGACCCTCGATGAAGTGAAAATCATCTTTAGGAGTTTGCTTAAGGGTGAAGTGTCGAGGCTCATATCGGCTATGAGATCCCTCAGCTTAGTGCAAAAGGGGGGTGAGGCATATTTGGTATCTGCCACGGATACCCATTCTAAGCATCGATCATTGGAAAAGATACCTGTGGTACAGGAGTTTCTGAATGTGTTTCTAGGTGAATTGTTAAGATTACCCCCAAAACGAGAAGTAGAGTTTGGTATTGATCTTTAATTTGGAGTAGAACTAATATCCAAAACCCCAAACCAATTGGCACTAGTAGAGTTGGTACAGTTGAAGGTGCAAGTGCAAGACTTGATGGATAAGGGATTTATTCATCCTCGTGTATCACCGTGGGATGTGCTGGTGTTATTTGTAAGAAAGAAAGATGGGAGTATGTGATTATGCATTGATTATAGAGAATTGATTAAGGTGACCATTAAGAAAACGTACCCATTGCCTCACATAGATGATTTATTAGATTAGTTGCAATGGGCTATAACTTTCTCTAAGATTGATTTGCAATTAGGATATCATCATATGAGAATCAAGCATACAGATGTACCTAAAATTACTTTCAGGATGAGATATGGGCATTACGAGTTTCTTGTAATGCCATTTAGGTTGAGAAATGCCCCCACTATTTTTATGAACTTGATGAATAGGGTGTTTCAACCCTATCTAGACCAATTTGTAATTGCGTTTATTGATGATATTTTGATATATTCTAAAACTAAGGAGGAGCATGTATTGTTGGTTCCCAAAGTATGACTTAACCCAAGAGGAGAGGGGTGAATTGGGTATATAGAGATTTATTACTTAACCCCTGTTAGACCATTTTCCTCTTTTTGTGCTTGTGTGTAGTATGATGTAAAGTGAATGATAAAACCATAAAGTATATAAAGGATAAAGTGAGTAGACAAACACACACAAATAACATAATTTTTATAATGGTTTGGGAACCCAATCCCTAGATTTACTCTTCCAAGAGCACATACTCATTATGCCTTAGGTTCCACTATACCCCTTACAATAGAAATACAATAGTGCCCTCAACACTCTTCTAGATTCTAGATCTAGGGGGTGTAAACAAGTGTTCCCAAAACTCTTCTAAATTCCAACTACAAGGTGCATAAACCAGTGTCCCTGACACTCTTCAAGATTCCAGCTCTAAAGGGCATAACTAGTGTCCCCAACTCTCTTCAAGATTCTGGCTCTAGTGGGCATAACTTTGGTTTCATGAGCTAACTAAAAACTCTACCTTTGTAGGTATTTTGTGTAAATGAATATGCCTCAGTCTAGGCTGATGAGTACACACTGTTAAAGCACTAATAAAATGATCACACATTAAGCACATTACAGTGATTTTGAACTCCCTTAATGTAGTATTGATGTGGCATTAAAGCCCTTTGATCTTATCAGCTCTTGGGATGAAAACACTTGGAGGACTTGAATGGGTTTCTTGTTGATTGATTAGCCTTTGTCACTTAGAACTCTCAAGCTCCATGATGATCTTTGGGAAGGTCTTGATCTTTGAGTAACTCTTTCTAGCACACAAGATCTCCCTTGGATATATTGAAGAAGTAGGCCTTGAATGGATAAACAAATGAAGCTTTTGAATGATATTTGGAGGTTGAAGATCTTGGCCTAGGGATGCAATGATTTCTAGAAGGTGTTAGCCTTAGTCCCTTTTTCTTCTTCAACTCCTTCCCTCTTGCATCTCCCAGCATATCTCCTTAAATAGCTCTTCTCAAAATTCTAACTGTTGGAGAAGATGTGTTCCATTAAATGTAGAGAACAGAGGTAGATGAGTAGCATTAATGCAAAAGAACATTTAAGGTTTTCTCCTGTTGGAATGCATTATTTTCTGATTAACTCTTAATTTATTGCAAAGTCTGCAACCTCATTCTTGATAGAAAAGAAGATGATTGCACCAAGGTGGAAAACATTTTGTAGAGCATTAAATCTCTGACTCATTTGAAAACAACAATTTTTAAAGTAGCTCTATTACTATAGCAAATCATAATAAATCGCTTCGTCTAGAGTAAGTAGCAGACGAATATTTGTCTATTGGTTATTGTAGTAGTGTTATTATAGCAAATCACTATAGCACTACGCCGCTTTGTCTGTTACTTCATCTGCTGATGAAGCTTTGTCTATTGTACCATAGCATAGTTTCTATAGTACATTACTATGGCAAATCATTATAGCACTTCATCTATTGCCTCTACTTCATCTGATGCTTCTGCTTTGTTTGTTGGTAACTGTAGTAATTTGTTAGTTACTTTGTCTGCTAATTCGAGCTTCATTTTACACTTCATCTATTACTTCAAACTTTGTCTTCCACTTCATATGCTGCTTATACTTAGACAAACTTTGTCTTTCACTTTGTTTTCTATTGTGTCTTAAACAAACTTTATCTTCCACTTCGTCTTAGACAATCTACTTTTCTATCACTATAGTAGCACTGTAGCAATACTATAGTAGCTACTATAGCAGACTTTGTCTCTAGGTTCTTATGTAAACACTTTGTCTATAGCTTTACACTTCGTCTATCACTGTAGTAGAATTGTAGTATTTTACTGTAGCAAAAGTACTATAGCAGTGAACCTACACTTGAAAATTTTTTTACTTTTGCCACATTGTTGCTTGACATTTTTTATCATATTTTCTATTGTAAATCACAATATAATTATCCATATATAATTTACATAAGTCGTAAGCATGGATATGTAATCATGGTTTTGTATTTATAAGCTCATTTAAGCACTCATTATTTTTCATTCAAGTAGATATCTTTTTAACCACTCTTAACTGGTGATCCAAGGCATGATAAACAAGGTTGTAAAAAATATGGACCAATATGATTTCCCTTATGGACTTACATCAAGATGTATATGCTTTCATAAATGATATTCTAATAAGGCATGTATTTTTCAAGCATATCTTTCTACATTTCAAGCTTTATATACTAGAAGCATCATTAGCATAAATCAAGTCTTAAGACAAGTTTTGTTGTCATCAAAATCATAAAATAATCTCAACATTCTCCCCCTTTTTATGATGACAAAACTTGAAGACTTGTGACATTTAAAGGTCATGCTAGTGAGTTAATATCAAAACTCCCCTATCTAATTGGATTGTGTAATCTTATGGAGTTTGATAAAGATAAGTCATGACATATGATTCTATTATTCTTTTAGATGCAAGTCATGACATGCTTCCTTCCTAATAGCATCCCAATTTCTTAAACAAGTCTTTCTACATTTTCTCCCCTTTTTTGTTAGTATCAAAAAGGTGTATGAAATCAATAGGATATATCATCCCATAATAGTTAGAAGATAGGATAGCTAAATGTAGTCAGGAGCATGGTATAGGATCAATACTTTCATCCAAAATGTTCTGCTATCATTTGTTGTATATATAGCATAAACATATAAAACACAATTCATTCTTCTCCAATTCTTCCTTTATTCCAAACTCTCCCCCATTTTGTATTAAGGTTATGACTCACAAATCTGTATATTTTCCCCCCTATCTTGTTGGGTTCCTAAAGAGTTCATAACCACATATAGATCTTAGTCCTATACAAAGCATAACTATGAGCATGAGATACAATTAGTTTTCATCAATATAAAGGACAAATTCATGTCATGAGCAACATCCAAATAGCAATTGAAGTTTTAAAGATATGTAAATAGTTTTTAAGCATGCATCAATTCATATATCATTTCAAGAATGTATCATAATTCTTGATTAAACACAAAGGACACTGAACTGACAATGATATTTCATAAAGAAATTGCATAAGAACCTTTACCACATCTTTTAAAGAATGAAAATATCATAGTTTTAATCATATAAGGTGACAAACACACTTCATTTTAGTCATTTAATGATAATGCATGATCCTAGTTGTTATGTCTATTTTCTTATTAGTTTGTAGTTTCTTAATGTTGTTCAATGATGGATACACTAAGTTTTTCTTAATTCAGATTGGGATTTCTATCATTTTGATCATCGGATGATTTTTTGTACCATCTAAGTTTCTTATGTTCCTTTTTATAAGATGGTAGAATATAAATATAAAGGTAATATTTATCTACGCCTTCCAAATTCATCTATAGCTTTCTACAGACAAATCAATAGAAGAAGTTAATTCATCTATTGTGAAGAAACCTTGTCTGCACTATCAAGAGTTGTCTATAATTTTCAACAGACAAACCAACTAACAATGCTACTTCATCTGGTAAATGGTGAGAAAAGAACTTCATCTGTTACTTACAATAGATAAACTAGGAGACAGAGTGCTTCACATCTCTGGAGAAAGGTGCTCAATAGCACACCTTTATATGATATACATATAAATTGAATATTTCTTCAAGCTTTCTCAAGTTCCTTGAATTCACATACTTATAAATCAATAATTTTTTAGATATATGAAAATCTCTCCTAACCTAAACTTTGGATCTTCAAAGTAATTAAGTTTTGGTGCTTGATCCAAGGGTGTTTTATGAAAATGCTCCTTTAATTCATATCATAATATTTGCACCTCATCAATTGAACAAATCTTCTAATGAACTATATCTCAGTTTCTAACATAGGATTTTCTCACTAAGGAATTTTTTGCAAGAGACCACAATATAGACTCATCATCTATGTATTGTATTGATTCCTAACCTTTCATGTTTAACTGCATGCCTTTCTAAGTTTTGATCACTAAGATATGTATTTTATAGTTCTCAAGTTTGATCACTTACTTTGGAATTGAACATTTCTGACTTTCTTCATCTTGATTCCTGAGATGCAACACCTAATTCTCATGATTTCTTATTTTGAAAATTTTCAAGAAGCTCACTAAGAAATAGTGATTCCTAGAGTTTTCTGATTTTTAGTTTCTAACCTATTATACCCCTTATAACTGTTTAATGATTTTAATTTAATCATGATGATGAACATATCATTTTAAGTATCACATCATTTCATATGTAATAAGCACTTAGGAGAGTATTGTTTTTGTTTTAGATATCAAAGGCTATAAAAAGAGAAACTGAAGATTACAAAATAAATTGTTACTTTTAGGCAAATTCTGGTACTGATATAGTCATATTTGGAAAATATGTGCAATATAAAACTTGTATCCTTTGTTATTAAATTTCTAATGCATAAAAAATACCTAATTCTAAGTTTTTATGAGAAAGTTCTGGTTAAAATAGTGCAACTATCTCTAGAGCCATACTTTGTCTGCTTGTTCATCTATAGCACGACATTACTTTGAGGGCTCATAACTCAATATAGAGACTAATTCAGGAAATATTATTAACATGAAAGATGTAGCCCTTGAAATTTTATGTCCATAGAATCAAAAATAACTTAATTTTAAGTTTGTATGAGAAATTTATGATTAAAATACTAAAGACTACTTCAGATTTAAGTTATTTTGTTAGTTGTTTCAACCTTAGGGATTCAAGCCTTAATGATGATTACAGAAGGAATGGCTAGGCATGGAATTTCAATTCAAGACCTTAAACCAAGAGGTTTTCCAAACAGGATTGACCATGCCTTGGGACTATAATTATTTTAACAATTAGTTATTTTTTATATCAATTTAAATTTTTAGAATGATTTAGTTCAGAATTAATGAATTCATATCCATTCAAATTTAAGGTAGTCATTTTCAGAGACATGTAAAATGTATAAACTAGTAAAGCATAGATTCCATTTATTAAATAAATGTATCAAGTCGAACAACTTATCTCTTTTATCACTTCTTTGTAGATTTTGTAGTTGAGCTCATAACTAAAGTTGTCAAGCCTGATTCCTCATTTCAACATGTGCTGTTTGGAATCATTTTTCAAAGTATCTGTCCAGCTATTCATTCATCTCTCCATGCATTTTGTCTTTTAATTCATCTTAGATGAATGTTAGATGAATCTAGTTAGTGCAGACGAATCATCTCTTCATGTTGCTTGTCTCTTAATTCATCAATGGTAAGTAACAGACAAATCCTTGAGGTGCAGATAACTCATGGAGGCATAGATGAATCATCTCTTCATATTCCTAGACAAAGTGGGTTATTCATCTGTAGCTTACTTATGACAGATGAAGTCTGTTATATGCATGTTGCTCTGCATTTCTCTGAGATGAACTTTAGTTTGACAAATGATCATTAACTCAGTTGCTTCCTTTTTCTTTCTTCAACTTGAAAGTGTGGATTGACAAAATGACATTGATTTTTCATCATTCTCCTTCTTGTAAGTACCCATTTCAAGCTTTTCCTACATGGACTTGAAATATTCTTGCACTTTTTCTTTCTTTAGCAAAATCAATCAGATGTGAGCTTTATGCAACAATTTAATTAGTGTAATTTCTTTTAATACAGAATGATATACATTTGAGAATTTAGACTGCTAAATAAGATGATATGTACTTTATCATTTTGAATAAGTCATTCATTACTTAGATTGTTTACTTCTTATAAGAATGTTCCCTTTTTCTTAGATTTCTCTAAAATTCTATTTATGTTTCAGTTTTGTATCATAAATTTATTTGATTTTGATTGTTCTAAACTAAAATTTAACTTTCTATACAAATGAAAT
>JAYJMB010005394.1:0-12019 GCA_036873735.1 Pouteria campechiana
TTCCAACCTTTTCAGCCTGAAAAACCATGATTGCCTATTAAGAGACATATTCTAAACACATGGTTGCAAAGAGATACATGAGTACATAAGAAGATAAGTTTGGGAGATTTAAAGAGAAGAATTCTAAAAAGAGGAAAAAGGACAAAAGGAAAGAAATCAATAAGGATAAAGAGAAGAATTCTAAAAAGAGGAAAAAGGACAAAAGGAAAGAAATCAATAAGGATTTATCCTTCAATTGGGGGGGATCATATCTCCATGACCTGAACAAAAAATAAGTTTGAAGATATGGTAGTAATGCAGCCGATAGTTGTGGGGATCACATCCTAATGAAAGTAAAAGAAAATAAGTCTAGGGTGTGGTAGTAATAAAGCTCATAAAATAGATAAACCCCAAACAGAAAGATAAGAGAGTGAATATTCATGTAAAATGCAGATATAATCTCTTACTTTGTGTATCCTTTTTCCTTTTTCTTATTAGTTAAACCCAAGGCCCCATTATAAGCTTAATAAAGACCTATTGATCCAAGTGAACAGAGTTTTCTACATTAGTGCAGAGAGATTATTAAAAGCAAGTTTATTAGGTGTTTTGTGAAGATCATGAAAATCACTAGTTTGCACATTGTTGACTGAAAACATGCATGTATCATGAAATTGACATTACACACACATTTTTATTTCATGAAAGGATTGATGAAGTAGGGTTTCATGAGATTACTGAGTGATTTCTGAGATATTTGCACATGTATAATTTATCTAGCATGTTACTAATTATTTAAGACAGATTTTCCTAACCGATTCATGAGTTCAAATTATTATTTTGCTTGAGGATAATCAAAAGCTAAGTTTGGGGGTAAATTGATAAGCTTATAATATATTATATTTTTTATATCTAAATTCACATGTTTAAGATATTCTTTTAATATTTTTTAGTGGATATTGCGCATAACGAAGTTTGTTTTATTGATCTGTAAAATGAAGCCAAAGATTACAAAAGGTGTTACTTTGAAGTAATTTCTGGGACTAATGGAGACATATTTGGAAAATGTGCTCAACATAAAAGTTTTAGCCTTTTTTAGCTTTCTGATGCATCAATAATAATATGATTCTGAATTTATATGAGACAATTATGGCTAAAATAGCTCAATTGCCCATAGAGCTTCACATTCATTTGCTATTTTATTTGATAGAAGGCATCACTCTGAAGGCTCATGACTCATAAAAGATGGATGATTCAGATAAAGTGATCAACATGAAAGATGTAACTCCTAAAATTATCTATCTAATGCAACAATAATGAAGTAATTTTGAGTTTGTATAAGAAATTTATGATCAAAATAGTTATACTCTCTAGAAAACTCTGAAATATCAATTTCGGAGGCAACACAAAAGGCGGTACTTTAAGCTTCTACAACTCTAAATACAAGAAGAATTAGGAAAAGTGATTAATATGAAAGTTTTAGATCTTGAAATTATTTATCCAACTTAATAAAAAATTACTCAATTTGGTATTTATATGAGAAAGTGATGATAATTCTACTAAAACTGCTCTAGAACATCAAAACTTCCGAAGCAAAATTGGTGACTCTGAAGTTCACTTCAGCAACTTTGAAGTTCACATTAAAAACTCTAAAGTAGAATTTGTGACACCAAAGTTCACTTTAGCAACTCTGAAGTTCACTTTAGCAACTCTAAAGTTCACTTCAGAGACTCTAAAGCAACATTTTCTGACTTCAAAGGTCACTTGTGTGCCTCTGAAGCAGACCTGTATCTCCGAAATTAGTTTTAGTAACTCCAAAGTTCACTTCATTGCCTCTGAAGTTAATATTTAGTGACTCCAAAGCAATATTTATTGACTCTGAAGTTCACTTACATGTCTCCGAAGCAAGAATTCAAATTCGTAGTTTGATTTTCATGCCTCCAAAGCAGCATAACAAGAATCAAAATTTGAAGTCAAAGCTTGGAATTGAAAGTGCACAAATTTAGTTGTTCTTCCATGCGTCAAATGTTGTTGTCCAAATTATGATCAGATATTTTTTAGCAATGGGGTTCTATAATGATTAGCACTTGCAATCATCTAAGTTATTTTTGGAAGTAAGGTTCTTTACATACGTTGCTAAATTTTTGGAAGTTTTAGAATGCATAAACTATTGAAATATTTAGAAAGGATCTTTTGGAAATCAATTATGCAACATCTATTATTGGAAATTGTATGGAAATAACCTTTTTAGATGGAAAAGCCAGATTTTTTTTCTAGAAGATTTCTATGCATAAGGGAGTTGCAATTCATGGAGGAGTGTTACTATAATCATGTTGTCTAGGTTATTTAAGAAGACATCTAGGGATGGAGCAAGAATGGAATAGAGTAGAGCGTAGACAGAGAGTTGGATGAGGAAAAGAGTTTAGAGCAAGAAGATCATTGGAGAAAGCCGCTATGACCTGAATATTTTGTTTTCTTTCTAGTTCATTGTTTATTTTTGAATCAACATTCAAACTCGGATTATGATGATGTTTATACATTACTTAGTTGGTTTTAATTCAAATATGATGTTCTAAATTTCTGTTATCTAGGATTAAATGGATCCTAGCAATAAAGCTGATGTTGATGTTTGATTTTTGAGTTAAATTATCTTCTTCCTCATTATTTCTTCTTTTCTAAGCATAATGCGTGTATGTGCTTATCTACCATGTGAATGAATTGAGATTCTTAATTTACATTTGAGAGAGGTGAATTAGGTATAGACTCTTAAATTGAAGAACATATGATGCAATGAAATCTAGAGATAGCCACTGTATATCTGTAATCCATGTAAAGACTTGGATGCTTAAGCTAAATGGGTTTATTAATTTGGATTTCCATGGAGACATAGTAAATCACTTTAATAGGCACACCTTTTATAATACTTGAGAAAGGGTGGTAGATACTTTAGTGCATCTGATTGATAATGAGAGGAATGATGATTTACTCAATGCAATTCATCAATACAGGTAGATTTGCTAGGTAAAGTTGAATTTCTAGATATTTTGTCCATTGATATTTTTTCTTTTGCTCTTACAATTTGTCAACTTCATTGATTATTTAGATTTAGTTCTTATATCATCTACTGAATTTTATTCAATCAAATATTATTAATTTGATACAAGTTTGGTACTTAGTGTGTAACAAACTACTTCTTCATAGGAACGATACTCAACTTACCTCATTTGTATTCCTTGTGATCGTTTATACTTCCACAAGAGCTAATAGTCCTTCTATTAGTGAATTTGTGTGTGAGGAAGAACTATGCAGTTTCCTTGGGTCTCCATTTCAATCTCGTACTTTTTCTTTGCAACTTTTGTGCATAGCAATCGTATATTTTATGTCCTTCTCTATTGCAAAAAATGGCATTTCTTGGAAATTCTCTTTGGTGCTTAATATGCCACTAGTTATCTTACCCAAGAGTGTCCTATGAACCTTCTAATATTAGGGCAATTTATTCTCTTCAGTGAGGTTCATACCCTTGGTCTACCCACTGAATTTTTGTATTTTGTTGTGGTTTCTCACCACATTTACTCTTTTGTCTAGTCATATATAGGAACTTGTTTATTGATTTTTCCAAGTTGTAGAATTTGCTCAATATTCTATTTAATATTTCTATCTCTTTTTCTAAGTTTCCAACTTCCTTTTGTAGAGATAGATTTCTTTCTGAAACTATAGCATTTACTTTGATAGTAGCCTCAAAGTGTCTTTCTTTTGTGGGTGAATTTTTGTCCAAGTGTTTCAAACTCATTAAAGAGACATTTATATAATTAATGTAATTTATCAAGATCATTGCATTTACTACAACCACTAATGGAGCTTAAAGAATCAAAGTATAAAAGTGGTAAGAGTTTACCTCAGGTTCCAATTTGTTTATGCACTTTTCATAATGATCTTTGGTGGAGATGTGGTTTGTGGACTCATTCTTTATACTAGCCATGTAGAAAACGTTAGTATATTTGCATGATTTCGATGATAAATAAAACTTGATTAAAGATTATATACTAATGGTGGTTGCCAAGTAAGTAGATTACAGAATCAAGTTGTAGGCTTCACGAAAGAATGAGCATAGAAAAGATATTCTAAGATGTTAATCTATCGGACTGAAAAGATTTGAGCTAGTATAGAAGCAAATGATGAAGTACCACTATAGACAAAGCTCAAATGAAAAAGATTCAACTAAGTTTCTATTTGTCTATCAAAATAGAGATTATATCTGACTGATGCAAAGCAATGTGCATACAATAGACTTCATCTATCATAAGTAAGCCACAATCAAGCCAATGACAATCTGTTTACACAAACAAAGGTGAAGCAGTGAAGGTTGTCTAGTAGTGCAATAAAGTTCATCCAGCAGAGCAATGATGTTTGTCTGCACATATTAACCCATCTACTATCTATTGCTGACAAAAGAATAATTAGTCTGTGCCTCAATAATTCATCTATTACTGACAACAGATAACTCAATAGATGAAGTTCTGAAGAAATAAGTTATCTATGCGTCTATAGTTCAATAGACAATCCACAAGACAAAGTGCTAGAAAGGACAATTCGTCTGCGCTTCTAAGATTTGTCTGTTACTTACAATAAACAACCCAATACATGATGATGAAACAACATTTCCATGATTCGTCAGCTACTTACAATGGACAAACCAGAAGACAAAGGGACTTTGTTTGATGAATAGCTGGATAGATACTTTGTCTATCATAAGTAAAGATGAGCAATGGACAAGCTAAATCATTGGTCTTTGTCCAACATTAATGATGCCCTTTCTATATTGATGAAACAATCAGCCATTGCAACAACTCTTCAACCGATACTTAGTAAGAATCTGAAAATCATCTTCATCAAGGTTAGTGATGTAGGCATTTCAGTAGACAAGGATTAAGCAAAAGTCAAAGAATTCAAGTATGCTAATAAGAATGGTCTTCTGTCATTATGGAGCTCAACTACCACCAACGACTGGAATTCAAAGTAATTATAAATGAAGAGTGCTAGGAGCACTATGTTTATGCCCCTTAAAGCTAGAATCTAGAAGAGTGATGGAGCACTATTGTATTTCTACTGTTGGGAATAGTGGAACCCAAGACACTGAGATGAGACTGTTCTTAGAAGAGTAGAGTAGAGTGTTTGCTCGAACCACTATAAAAATCTTTGTGTCTTATTTACTTGTGCATTGGTTAATTGAGTGATTATATTAATTACTGGATAGAAATCTAATCATAAAGGAGTTCAATAAATTTTTAAATATCTAATTCTGCCCCTTCCCTTTTAGGTATTTGCCTAATCTTTGGGACCAAAGTAAATTCTTGTCATATTCCTCATTTCTTCATCATCTCTTCCACTTAAGCTTGTGCTTGAAGATTCCTCATCATTCACATACATTCCTCTCACTTGATTTCTTGGTCTTCTAGCTTATCTTTCTTTTTTGTCCTTTTTTCTTTTCTCTTCTTTCTCTTTTAAATAAGCTTTTTCTTCATTTAGATACATTGCAAACATGTGTCCAATTCCTCCGCATTTGTAACATTTGGGCATGTTTCTTCTTCTCTCTCTTCTTTATTTCTCTTCTTGTTTGGGTTGCTTTCTCAAGGCGTTTGCTCTATTGCTTATTACAAACTTTCTAAAATTTTTATCGAGCATGGCAACTTCATCTTCTGTGTGAGAAGTTGACTTGTTGCTTCTCTCCTTAGCTGCTTTGAGAGCCATTATTTTCTTCTATTTGATGGACTCTTCTCTTTTGTTTTTGATCAACTTATGATACATTAATGAGTTGATAAGATCATCAAATTTGACCGCATTCTGGTCTTTTGCTTCTTCAATTGCTATGATCTTTTGGTTCCAAGATTTGGGCAATGCTCTTAGAATTTTCATAACCTGCCTAGAATTTGAAATTTCTCTCTCTAAACCTTTGAGAGTGTTAGTGATTTTAGAAAAATGTTTAGACATTTAGAAATGCTCTCTCATTCTCTCATCCTAAAGTTCTTTAATTCTCCTATAAGTATATTCCTCCTAGTTTCCTTAACTTTGGAGGAACCTTCATAGGTAAACACCAACTTATCCCAAATATCTTTGACTATGGTGCAGAATGAAATTCAGTCAAACTCAGTTGCCGATAAGGAACAAAATAATGAGTTCATAGCTTTTGTATTATTCTAAACATTGATTGTCACTAGTTTTGTCCAAGTCCCAATGTCAAATGTAGGAAGGGTTATTCCAACTACTATAACTTTCCATGAATCCATGTCACTAGCCACAATGAACCATTTCATCCTTAGCTTCCAATATGAAAAATTTGTGCCATCAAATAGGGACAGCTGGGTAGAGAATTGCCCCTTAGCAAATACATGGGAAGAGGATCATCCATTTTCCATTTGAATCTCTAAAAGTATTTTTGTAGCCTTCTCTTATGCCAATTGATAGGTCCCATAAGCTTGGCACAACCCAAGAGAGAAGGGGTGAATTAGGTTAATAAAAAATTTGGTTTGAACCCCTTTTAAGGATTAAGATCCTATTTGCAATTCAATGAAATAAATAATGCAAGAACTCAAAGATTTGGATAGTAAATAGAGATTTTTATAATACTTAGAGTTAACTTTTCTACTCCACTCTTCAGAGCACTCTCCTTAGTGACTTGGGTTTCACTAACTTCAGTAGGGATTATAACTTAATGCAATTGCATTCCTCTTGATTCCAACTTAAGGGGGCATAAGAACAAGTTAGCTAACTGGCTATGAGATACACTCCAACAGTCAATGTTCTCTTCTTGAGTTTGGCCTCTAACATCAACTAAAGGGAATCACAAAAATAAGAAAAGAAAAAATTTACACTTATATAAAGTGTTTCTTTGATTCCATAGGGGAAGACTTAAACAACTTTGAATGCAGTGAGATTTTCTTCCCAAAAAGTGGTTGAGAACCTTTAAAGAGTGTCTAAAGGTCTTTGAACTTGAAGGCTTTGAGTTGCTTTGAGTAAATGAAGATGAGAGCTCAATTAATGCTTATAAAAGTTACTTTGAACAACCCAGATTTACCCCTCTTATAGTCAGATTCAAAGTTTAGCCATTGGGGTAGGTGGAGTTCATTTCATGCAAGAGAACATTTGAATTTTTTATCATTGAGTTCCATGTTCTTTGAAATTCGTGACTCAGTAATGGAAGTTCATGACTCAACCATGAAGGAATGAGCATATGGTGTTTTAGCATCTTGATTGTGTTTCCAAGTCTCTAAAGTTATAACTTTAGAACCATGACTCAACATTTTCCATAGCAAGCAGTCCATGTGTTAGTTTAGCGCTCCATTGGATTCTTCAAAGTAGCACTGCTTGAGAGTGCTTGAAGTCACCATTGCTTCAAAAGGTTTGAAATAAGATTTTAGAACCTCCGAAGGTTGGGGCTTTGCAATTTTGTGCACTCCTTCTAAAACATCATGACTATTTGAAGTCGCCGTTGCTTCAAAGAATCTAAAATAAAATTTTAGAACCTCTAAAAGTTGAGGACTTTATAATTTTGAGCTCCTTCAGAATTGACGTCTTCTATTGTGTTTCTTAGGCATGCTTTAGAGCTTCTCAAGCTAAATTTCAAAACGTCTGAAGCTAGTTTTTTAGGTTCATATTGTTTCTTTTGAATGTTGCCATACCAATGACTAGTGCTTGTCCTCTAAAGCACCTCTAAACATAATGACTCTTTGTTGCATTAAAACTCCTCTTCAGAGCCTCTAAACATTGTCTTCATTTCAATAATATATTTCAGATCACCTGAGCTCCCTTTTTCTCCTCTGAATATCATCTGAAGTTGGCTTCAGATGCTTTGAAGCTCCTTTTGGCACTGATATATCCACAACTACTCCTTTTTCTCTTCTATTCATCTTCTGAAGCTTCCTACTCCTTCTGAACTTGTTATGAAAAACTTAACTTTGCTCCAGCAATATATTTCAGATCATCTGAAGTTGGTTTTAGATGGTCTGAAATTCCTTTGATCACCGGCACTCCCAAACAACTATTTCTTTACCTTTGAAGCTTTCGTCTTCTCTTCTGAAGCAACTCTAAAATTGCTCTAAACCTTAAGGCTTCCTCTGAACCCAGAATGCATTCTTCTAAAACTCTGAAACTTCTTTTGAATCTGAATGTGTCCCTCTGAAGCTTCCTTTTGAATTCAGAATGCCTCTTAACTATCTTCTATAATTAAAATGTAACTTCTAAAGCTTTGAAAGCTTTCCCTAAGACCTTGGCATTTATGTTCTGAATCACTCTTTGAAGTGTATCTTGTTACTTCTAAAACTTTTGCATCTTTTATGAGTTCCTTTTGAAGATTTACCTTTTCTTCTTGATTTGCTTTGTGAGCTCTATACTTCCTTCTAACTTCTCTTCTTAAGTTATTTTTGTGATATAAAATCTTGAAAAACTCTCATTAGCTTCATTAGTCAAGTTTTATTGTCATTAAAACTAAGTTTATAGAGCTAACAATGACCATAGAGAATTAGCAACAACCTTACTATATTTCTACAAAACATTTTATAAGAGAAACTTGAAACATTTTATTCACTACTATGTATGGAAAACATGAAGTGGTGTTGTTATCGGTACTAGTAAGGATGGGCTATGTACTTCAAATTAGATAGAAATCACATTGCCTCTAGTGGTTGTGTTTTCTTTCTTTCTCTTTAATTACTACCTTCTTGTTTCCTTCTCTTTCTAGATTCTCCTTGGGTACTCTTAGCCATCAATTGAACTTGATAGTAGGGCCACAAAAACAAGTGGATCAACAATATTTTCAAACCATTTGATCATATAGAGGAGACCTTTTCATGTAATTGGGCTAGTCCAAAAGTATACCACAACTTGGAGCTCACTTTTTCACAAAGAACCACTTGTATCAATCAACAATAGTGGTGAAGTAGCATCTCCCTCCCATAGTGAAATATACACAAATGTAGAATTCAGAGTAGAAACCACCTTCACAAATGACTAATGGGGACCCTTGAATAACAACATTGAGAGAATGATCCATGCTAAGAGAGATCATTAGAGAGAATTTGCTCAAAGAATAGATAACTGTTGATGCTAGATTACTAAGGATTTTCACATGCTATAACTCAAAACATTAGCCTTCCCACTTCCTACTAAGTATTTTCTCAATCTTCATACTATCACACATCACTTATACAAACAAATGGCAGTGACTTCACCACAAATTAGATATTTTATTTCTCTTAAGCAAAACCCTTTACAATTAACCACAAAGATATTCTAGTGATTTTTGGATGACCATTCAATATTTTTCTCTAATTTGTTTTTCATTCATATTTTCACAAATTGGTACTCTGGCTGATGTTAATCCTATAAGTAAGCTGTAAGTTGTCTCATTTTGGTAACTAGTGTTAGCAAGGCAATGTCTAACTACAAGTGGTGACATCAAAGCATCCAATGATTGTGTGATAGATGATTGGGATTCAAGAGAGATATTCAACAAATGGAATGTTTTAAATTCTAAAGATGAAAGTTCTTTAGTTGTTAGTACAAATAGGATCACATAAGACATTATTTCAAGGGACCAAAATTATGAAAAAGCATGCAAAGAGAATAGAGATGAACTTAAGGGATTATTCTATCACTTTTATAGTCATTTTTACTCATAAACATCCATGAATACACTTCAGTGCGAATGCAAGACAAAGAATGCAGCAAAACGGCAATACATTGAGGAAAATTAAGTTTGTTCAATACACTTTAAAGAAAATTTTGTAGTATTTCAATTTGCAAATATGAAGACGTAGTGAGGAACTTTGCAAAGCAGACACTCCTAGATAAAACACTATCGAAAAAAACATGACTTGCACATTGAAGATAAGGGTTTCAAACAACTCGTCATGCACATCATCAAGGGATAAATGCTTAAAAAGAGCCTATGTTATTGGTAGCGTAAGCTTCAAGAAAGTTTCAATATAGTTCAATGTATGTAAACCCTCTAGGAATTAGTGTTTGGAGTTTAGGAAAGGAGGAGGAAGAGGAACCTTGATTGGGTTAAAGTTCTGGCTCAATTTCTGTGCCCATTCTCTTGATATTCAAATCTTTTGGAGGGATGTTCCATCATAGCAGGTCTTTGTTTTAATGAATGTGATTAAGCAACTAAGTTTTGATGATTAGCAAATACCTGAGTGAAAGTTGAAGGTATGAATGAGTCACTTTCCCTAGTATTGCAATGATAAATGAATAAAATAGATTAACCAAGCTAGGAAAGCAACTTCACAGTGATGGACAGTGTGTACAAGATCACATTAAGTTAAGCTCCACCACAATTAATTCTTGAGAAGAAGAAAAACTAGTAAACGATCAAGGAATAATGTCCCTATACTAAGCAGAAGATTTCAAATGCACTGGAACACATCTGAAATCAAGACAAGCAAGTTCAGAATATGAAGAAGAAATTAGAGGGTCTGAACATGAAGTCTGAAAGCACAAATACAAGTATGAAACAAATTCAGAACATGTTCAAATGAAGATCACTAGACTTCAAGTCTAAGAATCTTAGAGGTGAAATCAAAACATATTGATCCATTAGAAGATATGAAGATCAAATCGAAACAACTTCAAAGTTGCTTTAAAGGAGAAGATGGAAGCTTCATAAGTGATGCAGAAAAATTTCACACCTTCAGAGTCACTTCAGATGGAGAACACAAGCTTTAGAGGAGAACTCCATGTTTCAGCATCAACAAAATCAATATGGGTTCATTAAGTCTCTTCAGAAGATCTTTAAAATATGTTCAGAGGTGCTTCAGAGGAGAAATAATAACCACTGGTATGTCAGCATCTAGAAAGGAACAATCTGATCTCGAAAGATTAAGTTTAGAGGTGCTGCATTGAAAGAAACATGCTACTTCAGATGTTCTGTAGCTAACATCAAATGTGCTGGAGAGCGAAGGCATGGTGTTGAAGAATTAACTTTGATTCAGATGTTCTAAAGAGATGTTTTAAAGTATGTTTATAATGCATTGCTAAAGACACCAGCATCAGGCACTACAAAAAAGAACTACATTGGACTATTCCATCCCTTCAGATGTTTTGAAGTTCTACTTTAGATGTTTTGAAGTAATGACGACCTCAAACAGTTACGACATCTCAGAATTTTCGAAGGAGCTCAAATTACAAACTCCCAACCCTTCAAATGTTTTGAAACTTTGCTTCAAATGTTCTAAAACATTGATAACTTCAAAAAGCCATAAAACTTTAGAAATTCTGAAGAAGCACCCAATTGCAGTGTCCCAACCCTTCAGATGTTTTAAAAGTTTACTTCAAATGTTCTGAAGTTATAGCGACTCTTAAACGTTCAAAAATTTAAATGTTACTCTTGAATTTAATGAGTAACATCTACTCCAATAGCTAGAATTTAAATCCGAATATAAAAGAAGTAAATTTGGGTTGTTAAAAAAACTTGCAAGCATTAAACTTCATTTACTCAGAGCATTTACAAGCATTTAGTTTTCTTCCAAGCTTTAACTCTAACTATGCTGAAATCTAAAACTGCATTCAAAGCAACATCTTTAACAACCTTTTGGAGTTTGAAACATCTAATCATTAAGTGTTTTATCATTTATAGTCTTGCTTTAAATTTTTTGCAAATACCCTAAGTAAGAGGCATACATCTGTACAAGTTATATTTCTATTTTCTGCAACAGCAAGCAAGAGGCTTGCTATTTATTAGTGTTTGTTATATTCAACATGTAGGGAAGACTTGCTAAGTTTGTAAGATTTAGTGGTGAGCTCAGAAAAATCAACAAGTGTATTTTTTATTAGAATGCTAATCAAGTGTTAGTGGAACCTGAGTGCAGTAGAAGAGACTGACTCAAAGAAGTGGAGTAGTAACCCAAGAAGAGCCAAACTATTATCAAAATCACTTAATATCTTGTGTGATTTTCTCTATTCCTTTTCAATAACATTGTTTTAACTTGGCCAAAATTTTTAAAAGCTCAATTCACCCCCCTCCCCCCCCCCCTTCCCCCTCTTGAGA
>JAYJMB010005395.1:0-12017 GCA_036873735.1 Pouteria campechiana
ATTTGGGTAGACTATTCTTCATATTATTGGGAATAAAAAAATGTTTCAAGTTAAAAATATATGAATACACTAGGAAATGGGGATTCTATTTTAGGATTTTTGTATATGTATTTTATGCCCTAAAAGTGCTATTATTTTTGGTTTTGGCATCTGGTTGGTGGGGAGCCTAGTGTAGTTCATATATGTATTTTATGATGGCAAGGGGCCAACCTATGTTTGCCATGTGGTGAGGAGTGGTCTGGTTGGCCAATGGGCAATTTTGTGGGCAACCGGCGCGATCGGGTGTTGCTATTGGCTTAGATGGCCTAATTGCTATGATTTGCTTGAGTAGCTTGTGTAGGTATATTTATGGAGAACTGACACTCTTGTGAGCCTGGTAGGCTTCTAGACGAGAGTGCTGGGATGGACCTGATGCATTGAAGTGTGAAAGGGTATTGTTCTGATTTGTATGCCTCCTGGGGAGGAGTGTGTGGATGGTTGTGGAGTGTGTGGATGATGGAGCAGTGTACTAGTGTAAGAGGTAGCCATGGATTGGCAGATAGAAAGGATAGTATGACTTATCGGTATTTGACCCAGCATTGACTGGTTAACTATGTATACGATATCACTATGAGTATGTGTATGAAATTCTTAATGAATTTGACCACTAACTGACTATGACATCCTGCATGTGGCATGTATATTTGCTGTTGTTTATTACATTATTTATAGTCATATTTTTTTGCTTACCTGCTTACCGAGTTTTGCCCAGAATCACACTTTTATTTAAATTTTTAGCTGATAGGCCAGAGGACAGAACCCAACAGGGTGTTGGGTCTTATGACGAGGCTAGGTTGTGACACCATTAGAAGCTTTACTCCTTTTGATGATGTATATTATTGGATGGATTTTGGATGTATATTAGACATGTATCATTATTTAGTTGTACAACATATCATTTTATGGTATGGGTGTATATGATTTGATAGCTAGGGTATAATGTACCCCGATCTTGGTTTGTAGGTGCTGTGGTGATGTGTGTTGTGGAGGCGGCAGTTATATAGTTTGTGCAGGAAATGATAAGGCTTAGAGGTGGTCATATTATATTTGCATATTTGAGGGGTATTTTTTATGTAATTATTGTGGTTTAGCATGTTGTATACAGGACAACAGTGGTAAATCAGGGGAGACTCTGTTAGAATTTTCTCTGAATTTACTACTAGTGACACTCCAGGGATGAGGGTTGTTGCAACAAATTAAAGTGTAAATCTTTTATTTCTATTTTTATTTGTGTATTACCTTAACTTGGTATTGGAGACCAAAGTTAAGAAGAGTAACTAGTTTGTTGGAGTGTGCTTCAAAAACAATTTGTTACATTGTTTATGCCCCCTAGAGTTTGAATCTTGAAGAGTGCAAAGACACTAGTTGTTTGTTTGACGGAATACCACCACGAATGTATGGTGTCAAGTTTTGTAATGTAATGATTAGAAAGTATTGTCTCTATAGGGATTACAAATTCTAATTAATCACTAGCTTTCATGAAAAATAATCCTAATTTTATCTAGACAATCAAGAAGCAAGGAATTGGATAAGAAATGAAATGGCAAGCTTTGGTGAGAAGTAATCAAGGTAGGAAAACTCTAAAGGATTGATTTCAGTTATGTTTCAATTCATGGTGTTTTCAACTTATTATATTTTGATCATTGTATTGGTTTATAAATCAAGAATGTTAATACACTCAACTCCCTTTCCTGACTACAGAATCAAGTATCTACTCTTAACCCCCCAATTTTGATATCCCTATAAAATTCAGAAGATCAAGAATGCATTAAGATTGTGATTCTTTTAAGTGATTTCATAGAAACTAGGAGCTCTCCTGAGCTATCTAGAATTCCATGTTATGATGCCTAGATCCTATTCTGGATTACCTCACCTAAGTTTCAAATCCCAAATATACATTGATTCAATAAATGACTGATAAATTGAAAGCATTAATAACAAAGCGTCACACATAAACCAATAATAATGCTCATAATTCAACTCATTGATCATACCATGAAATCCAATAAGATCCATCTCCCTTTTAGAAGGAAGAATTTAGCTACTTGTGATTGAACACAAATCCATGAAATACTCATTCAACATTATCATAATTTTAATCCAAACTTAAATCCAAAATACAAGGGATGAAAGGAATTGAAACACTAGAAAATCAAGTGATAGAAATTCTCCCCCTTGATGCTTGTCTTTGAGATCTGATTTAGAGTTTCTTCATCTCAATCTCCTCTCTAAAATATGCCTCTTTTCTCCTCTCAAAGGTCTCCAAGAAACCCTCCAAAAGTCCTCCTAAAAATTGTTCCCAAATGCTCTCTTGAAATATCATATTATAGCATAAACACACACGGATGCATTGTAGCACACTAGCACAGTGGCACTAAAATTTCTATCCAATTGATGTTGCATGTTGAGTGGAATAGCATGGCGGCTACACTTTTAGGCACTGCAACGCTAATGCTGTTGCCCACTTTTCTGCCCAATTTGCTTCCTAATAGTACATGTTTCTTGAATGATTAGCTGATATGATTAGAAAAGTATAACTTGCTCGATATATAGAATTGCTTCAGTTGCTTGATATATAGAATTGTAAACTTAAGTGAATAACATGAATCAATTGATACTTTAAGTTTCAAGGTCGAAACTTTTTGTAAGGAGGGTGGTCTGTAACACCTAGAGTGTTAATTTTTGTTAATTATGTACTTGATTATTATTATGACTATCAAGCGAATGATTTAAGATATTGAAAAATAAAGTTTGAAATGAAATGATTCAAGTATGTATGAACTGCATAAAAGTTTCATGAAATTGTGCCAATTAAAATCATATGTGCATGATTATATGACATGGTTACAAGTTAATTGAGGTAAACTTTTGGTGCCTTTTATGTTATTTTTATGTGGAACAAATAATGGAAAAAATGGAGAAAGAAGGTTTTGTTGAAAAATCAAGGAAAAGAGGGGGTAGAGAAAATCAGGGTCGTGACTCTAAAATCATGAGCTGTGGCACTAATTCATGCAAGTGGAGGGTGGACGGGCAATAGGAAGCTACGCTGCAGCACAGAAAGCTGAGCCGCAGTGCAAAAAGATGAGCTACAACACAAATGGTGGAGCCATGATGCAAGATAATAAAGACGGGTGTGGGCGTTTAGTGGATTTTGGCGAGGCGGTGCCATAAAGCTGAGCCACAATGCCAGTTGAAGATAAGTCCGTCAGTTGGGTTTTTAAAGCCATTCGATCCCAGTTTTCTTAAGTCCGTTCTATTTTGTTTCTCCACACACCCAAATCTTATGTTTCTAAGCTGTTTTGCATGATTTTAGCTAGGATTAATCATGTTTAGATAGGAAAACACATCAATCTTGCTTTAAACCTAATTTTCTTCACTTTAGACGGTGAAGGAAGAAGGCAAGTCTGATTTTCTGCTAATGGAGTGTGCTTTTTTCACTCTTGAGCTTGGATTCAAGTCCATGGGAGGAAACCATGTCTAGAAAGCATGGTAAGTTGTCTTCCCTCAACCGACATTCATAGGTTTGGAAAGCTAGGGTTTTGTAAATTTCATGAATAGTGGATTTTGGGGAAGAAATTAATATATTGCGATAAATTAATGGGGGAATGATTTAATAGATTGATTATAGTGATTTGGCATGAGAAATCATGATTTATGCTAAATTAGGGTTTTGTGAATAGTAAAATTTGGGGGGTTTTATATTTTATACATAATTATCATAAGAAAATGGATTAAGATAGATTATGGTGCTTTAAGACTTATTTAAAGGTAGAAAAGTTAATTTTGGGCTACGACCTAATAGGGTCTAAAAAAAGAATTTTGTGTAAGAGTTATGTATGCCATGAATTGGATGAATTCAAAGCTTAATTAAGTTATTTTTAGGCTATTTAAGTGTTAATCATGTCATATATAAGATAAATGTTGTAAGGAAAGAAGTTCCTTGCAATATGCTAGTGAGAAACCCTAATGTAATTAATGTTGAGTACATGTTTGATGATATCTTTCCATGTGGAAATTGATGTAATTGTTATAACCTAAAAGGTGTTAACATGATGTACTGAATATAGATTATAATGATTAAAGAGTATGGTTAACGTAATTCATTGATATGATATAATAGTGATTATGAGTAAATGGCAATCGTTATATGTATAGGACCAACAGAGAGTAGAGGAGAAGCTAGAGAAATCGAAGAGTTATGGAAGTTGGCAAATCATAAGGTAAGTAGGTTTTAATTGCTGAATGCATGGATGGGGATAGAATACCGCGTTGTTTATTTTTGGGCATGTATGTTTTGTTTGGGGATTTGGAATATCCTGTATTTTCTAAAAGTCGATGGATGTTGTGAATAAAAATGATAGAGAATATCCCGTTATTGTATATGAATGGATAATTAAGATAGCTCGTGAATGCTTGTTTGGATGAGATAACAAAGATCCCTTTATGTTGTGTGAGTTGTTATTAGATGACTGATGGGGATAAGGATGATCTGATAATTCCTTGTTTGGAATAAAATGATTGGATAAATATGGATGTGTATATGAGAGGAATGAGAAACATTCCATGAATTATAGTGATTGAATGATGTGATGTTATGCCTAAATAGCATAGTTATGATTTGCAGTGCCTACATGGCAAATTGGTGATATTTGGCCTTCTTTATGCAATAAAGATATCACTTATGATAATATACGTCTGAATGGCATAGGATGTATAGTGATTTGATTTTGACGAGAACTGAAGCATCATGGATATATTCATGTTCTAGATGAGGACATGTGGTGTTTTTGAATTATTATTATTTCTAAATATGTACTTATTGAGTTGCCCAAACTCTTGCCTTCTTACTCTTATGTTTTAGCTGATAGGCCAAGTAAAGAATTCCAATTGTAGGTTGGAACTAACAAATAGAAGTTGAAGATATTTTATTATGATATGATGTATTGGGTTTGTAATCCCATAATGTATTTGTATGATTGTAATTAAGAAATTTTAAATGATTTCAAAGATAGTGTAATGAAAAGCATGGGGATGTCATAGTCATTTAAGTATGATATTGTGGATGAAATTATATTAATCCAGTAAGATGTATGTCCATCATGATAAAGCTTCGATCTTAGGTAAGTAGCTGTGGGTGTGGGTGTGATTATTTTATGGTATATATTCTTGTTGTATGATTATGGAAATTGTAGAATTATATGATTAAATGTATATCAAGTATAAATGCTTATATTTTAGGGCAAAATTTGCTGCATTTTTGGCAGAGATTTCCCTTAGAAATAGGGAAATGGTGGGGGAATGATGAAACGCATAGGCCCCATGGTAGGGTGTGATAAAAACTTGTCTTGGACTTGATTTATGCTAATGGTGTTCTTAGTTTAGGAAGCTTGAAATGTAGACATATATTCCTAGATTGTAAGTGCTTTATTGGGATATCATTTATGCATACATATACATATCTTGATATGAGTCTAGATGCTTTAGAAAAAAGGAGAAATCATCTTGATCCATATTTTTTTCAACTTTATTTATCATTTTATAATGTTTTGGATCATATGCAAATGTGCTTTATAGAGATATCTTTTATGTATTCATCTTAGTTCATCATATTGTAATATATTGGATCATATTCAATTATGTCTAAATAAGTTTTATATAAATAAATTGCAAAAATGTAAAATATATGCCCCCAAGAGATATCCTTTTTGAATGCAAAAGTATGTGTGTGCTTGAATGAGTTCACCTTTATAAATACAAGAACATTATTCAAATTGTTTATCCATGTTCTATATCTTATGAAAATTATATGTGGATAAATATATATTGATTTATAATAAAAAAATATCAAGTTTACAAAGTGGCAAGTGCAAAAATTTCTAAGTGCAGGATTGCAGCCACATAGGTCCGCCAGTTCTGAATATAGCCTACCCCACATCCGAATGCTAGAGGCGTAATGTCATATCACCTACCAATTTAAAACAAAAGTCTCCATCCAAAGTAAACACCTAGAAGCTTCATATCGCCTGTGCCAATTGCCTGGGAGCGTAGCTGACATCGCAACTGCCCACTTGCAATAGCACTTACCACTTGATAACAAGGTTGATTCGAGAGTTTTGCTAGAGATTTGACCACAACTGCTTGGACATACTGCCGTCGTATCACCTGGCACATAGGCGCTTGGCCCAGTTGCCTATGATATCGCCTGTTGACATCCAACGGTCAAAATTTTGAATGTTGCGAAGCCATGACTTGTGCCCAATTTATTCCAATGGTCAAGTCTTTTGTAGATCTATTAAAGGAGGAGGTTTTGGACTTTTCTAGTTGTTGAAGCAATGATTAATTGAAGATCAAAGTGAGCCCTAACTTTCTAGTCTTCAAGCAACCCAAGCCAAAGCATTCAACCTTCTTTCAAATCTTTTCAATGCTTTTCTCTACAACACAAAGGGAAATTTCTTTTGCAACATCAAGATCAACATTCAAGACTTCCTTGGTGCTCTATAAGAAGCATGAATTAAAGTGTAAATCTTTTATTTCTATTTTTATTTTTGTACTGCCTTAACTTGGTATTCGAGACTAAAGTTAAGAAGAACAATTGGCTCGTTGGAGTATCTTATGAATAGTTTGTTATATTATTTATGTCCCCTAGAGCTGGAATCTAGAAGAATGTAGAGGCACTAGTTATTATGGACCTTAGAGTTGGAATCTAGAAGAATGTAGAGGCACTAATTGTTATGCCCCCTAGAATAGGAATTTAGAAGAGTGTAGTGGCACTAAGGTTTATGCCCCCTTGAGCTGGAATTAAGAAGAATAAGTCTGTCTTCATTGGAGTGTTTCTCATGAGCAACTTGTTAATTTATTATGCCCCCTAAACCTGGAATTTAGAAGAATGTGCTAGGTGCACTATTTATATTTTCATTATAGAGAGATAGTGTAACCCAAGGCACAAAAGAAGTGTGCTCTTGGAAGAGTGGAGTAGTAATGGTTGCCCGAACCCCTATAAAAATGTGTTATTTTTCAATTCTGTGTGTGATTACTTTATTTTCTTGCATCTGATTATTTTATTATTTATCTCTTTACAACTTGCATATGATCATTGAAAAGAGGAAAATTGATTAAATAGGGATTAAGTGTGATAAATTTTTATAAACCCAATTCACCTCTCTCCTCTTCGGTTAAGCTAAGCTAACCTATGGGACCCAACACATCATTAGCCACCCTAAGTAATGGACTTGCTTGATTTTTGGGACTACCGTTAGAATAGAAGCCTTCATGCCATGCAAGCATTCGAGGATTCTTATAATGTGTGATTCTATGAACACATGCTCCTTTGGAGGGGTCATCTATTGCCTTCATTTTCTTCTTTTTAGCCTGACTGAGTGCCTCTATGCAGTTAGATTGCATTCGGTGATGACATTAAGCTCTCTCCTCCTTGCTAGGCAGAGATGAACTTCTTTTGCCTCTAGACGATTCAGTGATTGCTAATCACTCTATGTGGTTGGTCAAAAACCTAAGAGGGGACGGATGAATTGGGTAATTAAAAGCTTTTGCTAAACCCCCTTGATGAGTTAATGTCCCTCTAGCAAATAATGCAATCGAATAGTTGACACATAAGTAATTAAGACACAAGGATTTTTATAGTGGTTTGAGTCAATACTCTACTCCACTCTTTCAAGAACACTCTCCTCTTAGTATCTTGGGTTCTAGTATTTCTCAAGAAATACATTCAGTGCACATAGCACTCTTCTAGATTAGCTCTAGGGGGTATAAACTAGTGCAACATGCACCTTGCTAGATTAGCTCTAGGGAGCATAAACACAATGCACCAAGCACTCTACTAGATTAGCTCCAGGGGGCATAAATATAGTGCACCTAGCACTCTGCTAGATTAGCTCTAGGGGGCATAGACTATATAGCTCCTGTTTGTAAGACATACCTCAATAGATAGTCATAACTTTTCTTGAGCCTGGTCTCAACTACTAGCTCAAAAAAAATCACAAGATTGAGAGAATAGAAATTAAATGCACTTATGCAAGTGTTTCATAGAAAGCATGGGGGAAAATATGAAACTTTAATGCTGAAGTAAATGATCTTCCCGAATGGTGATTGAAGGCTTTTAATGAATGCTGAGAAAGATTCAAGTGTGAGGCTTAAGTCTTTTAAATTTAGTTGAAGGTTTTGGCTCAATAATCACTATCTTTATTATCCTTGTTGTTCTTCTTTGTCTAGCAGTAAATTTTCCAGCATTACTACATTTATAGAGGTTTGAATTTCAGTCATTGGTAGTAGGTGACCTCCATTAAATGTAGAAGACCATTTTGATTATCTCTTTGAAAAATGCCATCTTTTAATTAATTCTTATCAGCCGGGATGTCTGTAGCACTGTTCTTGCCAGAATGATTCCTACAGCACCATGCTATTCATTCTAGACTGCATTTTGGATTAAGTTCATTGTCATTTTTTAGCTTCTCTTGGTTGGACAAAGTTCCTTGCTCTACATTTGTCCTAAGTTAATAAGGGTTCATCATTCTGGTCTTTTGGACGAAGAATTCTCTTATTAATTTTAGATGAAGTCCCATTTCTCTTTATATTTTTGGTAGCTAATTTCAAATAGATTCTGATGACACGAATGTAGCTAGACAGACTTTGATTCGAATGAAGGATCTGCTTCTTCAGTTCTGTCTTAAGCTTTGCATTGTCCAAAACATCTGTCTGTTTTCTTCCTTATTATCCTTATGTTTTTATTAGCTCAAAAAATGATTTGAAACTTCTACATTCTAAACACTTGATATATTTCATCAATACAAAACTTAATCAAGTTTTGTTTGTCATCAAAACTATGCATTCACACTAACAATCTCTCACAACAAAACATGATTAAAATTATCTGATTATAAAAAAATAATCTCCCCTTGAATGAATGAATATATATTAGGCTTTCTCTATTTTCCTTTGAATGATGGATCAAACCATTAAGCATTCTACATTCTCACCCTAACTAATTGATAATCTCCTAGTGTTATATTCACATATATTCTCCCCCTTTTGTTTGCTGTTAATTTATTTAACATATTACTGATTGTTACTCCCTTGAGATAATATTATATTCTCTCCCCTAAGAGAATTTCATAGTAGTATCTCTCCCTTTTTGTCATAATAAAAAAGTCACAGAAACAAGCAATACACTCTCCCCATAAAAATAATAGAGACAATGTGCATGAAATTTAGTTCACTGTATCTCAGTACAAATAGAGATACATTAGAGAATATGAAGCACTGAAATAGATAAAGATACACATAAGGGGGTGGAGAGATTGTGGTGGAGCCTGATTATGATCCGTTGGGCAGAGCAGGGGTGTGTGTCCAAAACTTTAGAGAGGTTTCTATAAGTGTGAGAGTTGTAGTTTTGGACGGGGAGATGGGAAGATTAGGGGAAAGAGAAAGATGTGACATTTTTGTTACTGCCTTCCCCATTCTCTTCAAGTGCCCTAGAAGGTGGTAAATTTGGATTCAGGACTAATCAGCTTAGGTAAAAAGGAAGCTCATTTTCTTCAAAGTTAGATTCTTAAAGATCTAACTTCTGATTTTTTATGTCGGATAGATCAAGGATGACATCAACTCTATCAGAAGTGTCTTCATCCCATCATGATAATTGAAGAATGTGAGGAATCAGCCAACGTTTCTTCAATTTCTTCCTAGTTTTAGACTTGTTTTCCTTCCCTCTTTGCTTTCTTACTAAATCTCCTTCGCAAGACTGTTCCATCTTCTTAGTAAGTGCAGCGATGGATGGTAGAGATGGGTTAATATAGATTAGACATGGGAGGATAAGTAGATAGTTGAGGTGATTTTTGAGAAAGAAGGAATGAAGGTTTGCCTAAAAAAGAATATGATGTGATGTCCAACAGCTGTAATTTTAATCTAGGAAGAAAATGAGACACGACCTTAGGAATGATTTGTTGGATGATGTATATTGTATAAAATGAAGATTTGTGGACAATAGACATATGTTCGGACAATGGTCATTGAATGTCAAGAGTTTCATACAAAAGGTTAATAACTTCGGATGGAAGCTTTGTCCGAAATAGAATGATTATCAAACTTCAAAACAAAATCAGTTGTCTAAGATAAAGTGGACTTTAGGTATTTGAAGTGTGTTTTAGACAAATCTCAACATATCAAAACATTTTATTCACACAATTTACAACATAATTTCAAACATAGAGATATCAATTTTTTTATGCCTATGCATTTACACTAGTCATGCCTAATTCTCTTCTAACATTACAGAAGGTTTCTAATAGTAATGGCTTAGTGAAAATATCTACAAGTTGAGCATTTGTAGGCATATATTTTGAACATCTATTATGCTTTTTTACAGGATCTCTAATAAAATGGTGACTAATCTCTATATGCTAGATTTGAGAATGCAAAACATGGTTCTTGTTTAAGCTATGGCATTAGTATTTTCATATCTAATAGGCATATATTTATACTTCTGTCCATTATCCAGAAGTTACTTATAACACCTTGCACCCCCACCCTATGCATTTTGGCCATCCGGTAGATTGTTCTCTTGGCAGAGTTTCTCATGAATTATATGAATTTAAGCCTGATATACAATCATCAAATACATTCTTAATTTCAATATTCACAATTTCCAATATAAACATAATCCTATACATTCATCATCAAAGATAACATCTGAATTTAATAATCATAAAACCATAACATAACTCACTAAACCATCCCATATTATCCATAGCCTATAATTTGCATCGCCCTATGATGACAATAATATAATCCATTTCCATGTCATACGCAATTTCCACTATTATGACATACCATTATACTACAATAAACATCATTTGAAATCATTAAAATACATTTATACACTTACACAATCATCATTATACAAATACACAAAGGGGTGACAACCCCAACCCAGGTTTTAGTCTTTATCATAAGTCCTTTGCCTGACCTGTCAACTAAAAAAAGTAACATAAAAAGGCGTGAGTCCGAACAACTCAGTAAGTAGGCACAAATAATAAATAATAAATAATTCATGGATAGCTTAATTCATATCCAAATAATCATCCCAGCCATCACATATCACAAATATGCCATAACCGCATGAACATCTCATAACTATACTGCTATACTAAATATCCGCATGAAATGTTTTCATTCTATTAATACATTCTACCATTCAATTATCCAATATACCAAAATATAGAATCTCAAAACAATCTTTCCCCCTATCCATCATTCCCACTTCAATCCAAACAAATACAACTTAAGGGAATATCTATTATTCCCATACTGTATCCCTTATTAATTCATATAGAAATCCATACATAAGAATAATCATATACTCACACTATCAACAAACATTTCATAATTCAATCCAAGGGATATTAGTTATCTCTGACATTTATTCCTTGACAAACCAATATAAACATCAGTCATTAACAAATATAGGATATACAATATCCCCAATCAAAACACCCAAGCTCAGTTCAAACCAATGGGATACTCATTATCCTCAACTAATCATACATGAAACTAAGAAAGAGCCTACTTACCTATGTAAAGTGACAGTTCATTAATCCTCACCAATTCTTTAGCTTCCCATCCATATTAATAGCCCTACATAGGCATGATCCAATTTATGTATAACACATTAGGGCACCCTATTTTGTCATCATGGAACAATTTCATTATCAATAAATTACACCCTAAATGACTATTCCTTCATACACAGTTTTATCTTTCCCTAAGACATTTTATCAAATAGCTAATAAGTACTACATAAATTATAACATCTCAACAAGGGATCTTAAGGAGTTCCATTTCCAACCATATATAATTATCATATAACATAACTAGCATGCACTTAACTTCAATAACAATCTAATTAGACATTTAATTCAACCCATTCATGGCTCATATAACCCATACATAAAAATCCCTTTTCAACTCCA
>JAYJMB010005397.1:0-12014 GCA_036873735.1 Pouteria campechiana
CCCAAACGAAGAGTATCAAATAGGGCTACATCTTCACCCTAGAAAAAGGGATTTAGTTCATAAGAGAAAATAAGACAACTCTCTGAGATAAGATGATAAGAATGAAGAACATCTTCTCTCCTTTTTTGTTCTTAATTGCAATCCCTTCTTTTCTCCACAAGAAAATCTCCTGAAAAACTACTCTAAACCTTAGAGAAAAAACTCCAAAAAATGAAAGTGCGAAGAACCCTTGAAAAACCCTAGGTTTTCCTTAAAAATCTCTCAAATACGCAACTACAGAAAATTCCATAAAAATTAGTTTGCCACTGGTGCCAACAGTGCCAGCTTGCTATCGACCGTGGTGGTCCAATTTTGTTGCGAGCGGTGCTAAGTGGGCACAGGCGGCACTGGCCTGTTGCTTGGTCCATCTGCTTTGTTTACTCCTTTCTAATTGCTTTCTTCTCCATCCCTTGACCTTCTTCTTTTCCATTCTTTTTCCATCGTCAAGGCACCTGATAAAATCCAATAAATAAGCATTAAATTCATCTAAAAGAGACAAGGATTTCCAAATTCATAAGCTTAAAGATGTGTACTATATGTGCATGAAATTCACTCATCGCACCCATCATCCTCTACCAAGTAGAATACACTGCTAGGATGAATGCCAATACTCATGCAATTTTACATAATGAACCCATCTATTTTCTAGAATTCCTCGATCCTGCCATTCAAGCTAAGGTCAAAATTATACCTCCCATTGATCCTATCCCACCTTCTGATGACCCTACCTTCTTCCCTCTCACATATTCCAAGAGACATAAGCTTCCATAAAAAACCCAATAGCATGTTGTACTTTTCTTTATTCTCTTTGTAATTTTTGTTGTATCATGTAATTTTTACCTGTAATGAAATGCAATTCAATGCAATAATATTTTTTGTGCAATGCTTATGTTTTCTTTCTTTTTTTGCACATTTTGCATCTATTCTTTTCTTTTCACTTATGTGCCTTTTTTATTATGAAAAAAAGGTGGAGAAATAGCAAATTTCATTCTTAGTAGAAGTAGTCTAGTGCACTCATTCATGGGGAGTTCATAGAAAAGTCATTAAGAGATGCACTTAGATGAGGGGAGCATTATAGAGCATTAGAAATTATTTTTCTTCAAAATGTATGTCACTTAATTACTTTGTCATCATAGATAAATTTTCAGAGGAAGAAAATTTTGTAAATGCTCAAGTATAATGTTTCTGAATTAAGAACAAAACTTTAGATGTTCTTCAAAGGATGTTCAAAGGTGTATCAGATGAGAAAAGCCAACTCATTAATGTGTTATTGTTAGTTTAGATGTAATGAAGTCAAATTTTAGATGCACTAAAGTATGAAGGCTTGCTTCAAATGTTCAGAAGATAGCTTCAGATGTGCTAAAGCACTTTTGCATGATGCTAATAAAACTGCGTCGCTTCAAAGGTGCTAAAGGCTAGCTTCAGAGGGTTGAAGCACAAAGAAGCAGGCAACTTTAGATGTCATGAAGTGTAAGAGGAGTTAAAGCATGTTCATGCAGCTAAGGAATTCATGTCACTTTAGATGGTCTGAAGTATTTACTTCAGAGGTCATGAAGCACTATCTCAAAAAATTCAAATTGAGTCATTTGCAAATATCCATCATTTGAGAGGGTCTGAAGTTACTGCTTCAGATGGTCTGAAGCTATAACAATGTCAAACAACACAAAAGCAAAGGATTTTCGAAAAGAAGGTTTCATGATAACATTCCATCTATTAAAGGTCTAATAGCTTTACTTCAGATGGTCTGAAGTCATGGAAACATTACAATGGTCAGAAACTCAAATGTTCCCTCTCATTTAATGAATGCAATCCTCCACAATAGAAAAATTTTGAATCTTAGTGTAAAAGAAGTAAATAGAGGACATTCCAGAGTCAATTAGACAAGCAATCAAAGCGCATTTACTAAGAGGATTAAGTTTTTTTCTAACAAGATCAACTCCACTATGCTAACCTCTAAATTGCATTCAAAGCCAATCATTTAACAACTCTTGGAGATTGATTCTTTTGATCCTTATTATTTCATTTATTACTTCTATTTTTATCTTTTGCAAGCAAGGGACTTGTAATTTATTGTTGAATAGCAACTAGATAAACTTGTTGGTGTTTGTAAAAGTTTATTAATGAGCTTTGAAAACCAACATGTAATTTTTTATCAGAGTTTTAATCAAAAGCGTTAGTGGAACCTGAGTGTAGCAAAAAAGGCTAACTCAGAGAAGTGGAGTAGGAACCCAAAAGAAGGGCCAAACCACTATAAAAATACTGCCTCAGTGCGCTATGTGATCATTTCTCTTCCTATCTTAGCACTAATATTTTATTTGACCAAAATTTTTAAAAGCTCAATTCACCCCTCCTCTTTAGTTGCCATTTGCAAGGGACCAACAGGTAGAATGAGTTTCCTTTTTTGGAAACCCCCCTTGGTTACTCACTTAAACTACACCGTATTTAGTATAAGCTCACCCTTGAAGTTTTGAATTTGATACAAATGCACTACAAATCACTTGAAACTTTGGGGAGTGAATTCCCTCACATTATCCATCATCATTAAACACCATTCATGTCATTAAATCATGATTAATATGACTTGATCAAATTATGGACCACTAACTCAATTACTTGATAATTAGGCCTCACAACACATTCAAAGATCTATTTCACAACTCAAGCATCATTTGTGTCATAACCCAACACATGAATATACTAATGACCCATGTCATCATTAGTCCAAGGGATCCAATAAAGTACAAGGGTGTATGGAAAAGCTGGAAGTGCAAGTGAGGAAAATAAATGGTTATGCAAGTGCAGAAAATAAAATGCAATCGAAATAGACAAGCACAAAAATAATATGGACACAAGGATTATAGTGGTTCGGGCTCTCTCTTGGCACCTACTCCACTCTCTAAGGTTTCCCCAACCTTGGGTTCCATTATACCTTGTGGAAACACAACCTGGTATTCCCAACAGCTCACTAGAAACTTTACAACTATTGGTTTTCATGAGCTCACCAATAACTCATACAATAATGATTTTTCCAAGCTCACCACCAACTCATACAATAATGGTTTCTCGAGCTCACCACTAACTCATACAATCTGGTTGCTCAAGAGCTAACTAGCAATTCTTACACAAATACAAAGAAATGACTCTAATCAGGCCTATATGTAGACATAATTAAAGCTCAAACAAATATAAATATATAATAATGAAGCACATTATAGTGAATTCGAACTCCCTTGAAGTGGTATTGATGCGTCCTTAAAGCTCTTTGATCTTGGCTGCACCTTGGAGTAAATACACTTAGGAACTTGAGTGTGCTACTTGTTGTTTGATTCTTGTTTAGCACTTGGAACCCTTAAGTATCATGTTTCTCTTCAATGGATCTTCTATTTAAACATTTCAAAGGCCCTTAGGACCATTTGGAAGAAGACAGTTTGAATATAGGAGAGCAAGCACGGACTTAAAGTAGAGAAAAATATCAAGAAAATAGGGGTAGCAAAGTTGGGCACCATGGTGCCCAACTTCATCATGAAGGGGAGAAGGCATATAGTGACTTGGGTGTCGTGGTGCCAAGCCAGCATGCGGGCAAGCACCAACCTACTTATTTTGTTTTTAATCTATTCAATCTGAGGGAAAATCACTTGTTTATGAGTGCAATCCATCAATCCACCTACTCAAGCTCATGTTTTCATGATTTGGACAGTGGAAGAAGAAAGCAAAGTTAAGTTTTCCTACAAATGGAGGAGATTGCTTGAGGAATTAAGGAGGAATTTTCATTGTGGGGTGGAAATTAATGAGCAAACACATTGGTAAGTATTTTTTTGAGTTAATCCCTAATTTTTACTATTATTAGGGTGTGCTCTGCAATATCGGAAGGTAGGGTTTAGAATTGTAGGGATGGTTAGGGGTTTCATGTGAAATTGATTTTAAAGCTTAATTAACATGCGAATTATGAAAATTAACTAAAAGAAACCAATGCAGATGACTGTCCATGGGCTGGACAATTATGTTTTAATCCTATTGTAGTGCATGTTGTGCATGAGTTGGATTGGAAAGAAGAATTTATGGAACTAAGCATGATAGGTTAGTTAATAAGATCAATTTCGATATTACCTTTGTATAATGATGTTAATATGATGTTGGAAGTAAATTCCAGCTATTACATCATACTGGGAAAAATTGAATGATGCCTATTAAATGTTTGATGAAATGTGGTGTACTATCATAGGCAAATAAATTTAGAGCCTTGCTCCAATTAAATTACTTGTAGTACTATGAGTAAGGGTTGATCCCATGAAGAGTATCTAGTTTAGTTTTATGCAATATAATCAAGAATGGGGGGTTTTAAGTGTAATGAAAATAATGTTGTAAAAGAAATCAATCGGAGAAGAAAATCTTGATTTAAGTCAACATCCACTAATAGATCTCATAACTGATCATTGATATAATTATAAATCAATTCATACTTCAAATATTCACCATTGGAATTATTTTTCCTATCTCTCATTTAAATGAGTTAATTAGAAACTAACATTCTAATTAACCTTAACTACTAAACAACCCCAGACTAGCGCTAAAGATTTAATCTGATAACAGCCTTAAGAGTTGTAAAGATTGATGAAGCTAAACAACACAAGCACTAGCCATTGTATTTAATTTTGTTAAATATTCTTCCCAAGCTTTAATAACTGCAGCACCAGCAAATTATTAAACCATAATTGCTTCCCAGATAAGAGTGATTAAATAATTATGGATTTGATATCTAATATAGCAATAAAGTGCAATGAATAGTAAACTAGTATGCCTCCTAGCAATTAAACACAACAATCATGAAAATAAGGATAGAAGAAATTTCAATACTCAAAGTATGTCTTGAACAATTAAAACAAATTAGATCTCACACTATATTGATTCTGAGGCTTCTATCTTCTTAAACCAAGAATAAAAGTTTATCCACATAGGGTCATTAAATCACAAAGAAAGTAAAATATAAAGGATAGAAGAAGAAAATTCTTTGTCGAAAGCTGCCAAAAAGTCCTCCTCAAATCCCCACAAAAGAACCCCCAAAAACCGTAGGAAACTACTATTTAAATAGAGCCAAAAATATGCAAAATTCACAAAATCTGTAGAATTTGAAAAATGTTGACTAGACGCCAATGCTGCCTGAGCCACCATGCTATCTAGTGGTTGGGGGGTTGAAGGGGTGTTGGCACCAATGGCGTCGGTCTGCTGCCTCCAGTGCTCCTTTGCAGTTTATCTTGCCTTTTGCTTTTTTCTCTCATTTGCCCTTGATATAGTTCTTATCTCTCAAAACTCCCAACATAAAAGTTGTAGAACTTTTTCTTTTGTTTTGAGAACATCTTTAATCATATCAATAGGAGGTCAGATTTGAGATTTATGCCCAAAATAAGATGTGATGTTGAAGTTGTTCAAAATCCTTCAATTGACTTCTTTTTGCACTTAACCACTCCAATTGTCTCCTAAATCAAAATATAAGAATAAGGAGTATATTCAGGATTCCAATAGGTGCAAAAGATTAATTATTAAGGGAATAAAATATAATATTTTGCATTCTCATCAAATTCCCCCACACTTAACTTTTGCTCATCTTCAGGCAAAACTCAAATTTGCTCTCTCCCAAAAGGACATTAAGGTTGCAATTATCATAAACAAAGAACAACCAAACTCTTCAAAACTCATAACACTTCATGAATAACTCATTCTTACACAACTTATAATCACTCAGTAAGCATTCTCTCTTGAAGATGGACTAAACTAAACAAGTAGAACCCTCACAAAAATAAACACTATACTCTCATGTGTTTAAAGGGTATATGTCCTGTTCAAATTCATTCAAATGAAAATGATCCACTATAGGTTTGCATATCTTCTCATTTTCCATTACTGGGATCACACGCACATCATGAATCATAAGTACTTTTCATGGGTTGTAATGGGGTTTATGGTAAAGGCGAGAAATATTTGGGAATGTTGCTCAAGAGCCATTGAAATTAGTGAAGCACAAATAAATTAACTCAATCTCAAATATATAAGACCTGTAAAGCCACTTGTTTCAACTAGTATCTTTCACCTTTGAATAAATGATGTATAAACATACCCCTTCTCTTGAAATTTTGATATTTTCTTTTTCTTTTCTCTTTTTCTTTCACTTTGATATTTTTTTTTCAATTTTAAGCACAACAACATGTTCTATTTCACCAATCATTGCCATTCCACAAATTCTGACACCCCCACACTTTATGTATTGTACACCCATACATAGCGCAATGGTAACCCATGCTCCCCTAGATCTATGGCTATTTGGCTCATGTAGTTCAAAATAAAGAAGGCCTTAATCATGTTCATGCATGCATGTATCAATGTGATCTCAAAAAGAATCAAGGCAAGTTCTAGAAAAATAAATCCATAGAAGAATATCTCTCATGAAGAAAAAGAATGAGACTGATGTAGATGTGTTAGTCTAGAGGCTCAAAATCTTACTAGTTTTTATCTATGAAATTTAGTCATCTATATTCTCAAGGAAAAAAACTGAACCAGGCAATTGTAAATTGAAAGATTACTTATTCAATCATGTTATGAATTTTTCAAGCTTAGTTGAATCTTGCTCATACATCCTCAACCTCAAATCATCAGAAACCACCAAAACAAATGGTAAAACTGACTCTCTCTCAATTTATTTTTTTTAAAATAAAAGCAAAGATAAAAACAAAAACACAACCAAAACCTCAATCCCCTCCCCCACACTTAAAACTTACATTGTCCCCAATGTAAGGTCAAATGCAAAGAAGATGCAAAAATAACCATAATATAAATGTAGAAATAAGAAAAAGAAACACAAACTCCCCTTGGGTTGCCTCCCTAATAGCATTTTTATTTAGAGTCGTTGGCTCTATTCAATGCTTCCTCCTTCAGTCAATATAAATTGGTTGTTGAAGATCCACTTTTGCAATATTTTTAGCTTATAATCCTTCATAGAAAGGCTTAAGTCTATGACCATTCACTATTTGAATTTCAACTACATCATGAGGAAAAACTTTAGTGACAACAGAAGATCCATTCCAATGAGAATGTAACTTACCTAGAAACAAATGAAGTCTTAAATGGTATAAAAGGACTTTTTAACCAACATTAAACTCCTTCCTAGAAATCATCTTATTATGAAAACCTTCATCTTTTCCTTGTAACTCCTTGCATTCTCATCGGCATCATTGTGAATTTTTTCTAACTCTTGTAGTTGTAACTTTCTGTGCTCTCCACATTCATCCATGTTCATGTTGAAACTCTTGATAGCCCAATAAGCCTTGTGTTCTAACTCAGCAGGAAGGTGGCATGGTTTCCCAAACACTAGCTAATAAGGTGACATACCAATAGGTGTCTTGTATGCAGTCCTGTATGCCCATAAGGCATTATCCAAGCGCAAACTCTAATCTTTTCAATTGGGATTAATTGTCTTTTCAAGAATGGACTTAATCTCCTGATTTTAAACTTTTGCTTGTCTATTGCTCTGAGGATGATAGGCAGTTGGCACCTTATGGATCACATGATACTTCCTCAGCAAAGCTTCAACATTTTGATTGCAAAAGTGAGTGCCTCAATCACTTATTAGAGATCTTAGAATTCCAAACCTGGAGAATATGTTAGTCCTAATAAAATTTATAACAGTTTTAGAATCATCAATCTTGGTGGTATTAGCTTTCACCCATTTTGATACAAGTCAACAACAAGCAAGATATAAACAAAACTAAAAGATACAGGGAATGGTCACATGAAATCGATGCCCTAAACATCAAAAATTTCACAAACTAGTATGGGAGTTTGAGGCATCTCATTCCTTTGGGGCAGATTATCATACAATTTGTAGAAAGAATATGAATCCAAAAATAAAGATGGCCAATAAAAATCACACTCTAGCACTTTTCTCGCCTTCCTCTTAGCTTCAAAGTGACCTTCACGAGCATAAGAATGACAAAAGGTGAGTATAGAGAAAAATTCATTTTTAGGAATTCACCTTCTTATCACCTGATCTGCATAATGCTTCCACAAGAATGGGTCATCCCAAACATAATATTTTACATCATTCTTGAACTTATTTCTTTAAGCCTTGGACAAATGAGGAGGTAACCTGTTAGTGACCAAATAATTTATCATATCCACATACCAAGGTAATTTCTCACTCGCAGAGAACAATTATTTATCAGGAAATGTTTCTTATGAATGAAGTTCATCCTCCACATGAACTAGATGACTAAAATGATTTGCAACATGATTTTCTATCCCTCTTTTGTCTTTGATCTCCAAGTCAAATTCACTTAAGAGAAGTATCCACCTTATCAACCTTGGTTTTGCTTTCTTCTTCGTCATCAAATAATGAAGAGCTGTGTGATCAGAATAAACAATGACTTGAGTACTAAGCAAATAAGATCAAAATTTTTTCAAAGCAAAGATAATAGATAATAGTTCTTTCTCAGTGATGGAATAATTTCCTTGAGCATCATTCAATGTCCATGAGGCATAATAAATGGCATGGGATGCTTTCCTAGTTCTCTGACCCAAAATAGCACCTATTGCATAATCACTTGCATTAGACATTATCTCAAAAGGAACACTCTAATTAGGAGGTTGGATAACCAGGGTTGAAGTCTACTGTTCCTTCAACTTGTAAAATGCCTTTTTGCACCTTTCATTGAATTCAAAAGCCACATCCTTTTGCAATAACTTACATAGGGGTAATGCTATTGCGGAGAAGTCCTTGATGAATCTTCTATAGAAACCTATATGTCTAAGAAAAAAATGAACTTCCCACACACTAGTAGGATAAGGTAAAGATTGAATGATATCAACTTTAGCTTTATCTACCTCAATTACCCCAAATGAAATAACATGACCCAAAACCATACTGTGTTCAACAACAAAGTGACATTTTTCAGAATTTAACATAAGGTTAGTTTCTACGCATCTTTGAAGAACAAGTGTAAGGTTATGCAAGTAATTATCAAAAGAGTCTCCATGAACTGTGAAATCATCCATAAAAACTTCTATAATTTACTTAATGTAATCTAAAATATGCTAACTATACACCTCTGGAAAGTGGCTAGGGCATTGCAAAGGACAAAGGGCATACAGTGATATGCAAAAGTTCTAAATGGGCATGTAAAAATTGTCTTCTCTTGATCTTCAAGGGCAATCGCAATCTAGAAATAACCTGAATAACCATTAAAGAAACAATCGTAAGAATGACCAGCTAATCACTTAAGCATTTAATCAATAAAAGGTAAAGAAAAGTGGTCCTTGCGAGTTAGCATTCAATTTTCTATATGCTTCTGTAACTTTTTTTTGCATACTTAAGAATTTGAAAAATATTCATTAGTACAATTTAATCAAGTTTTGTTCATCATCAAAACTATACATTTTACACTGATAAGAAGATACAAGCAAGAGGAGCAAAATTGAGATGGAAACCTAAGGAAAACACACAATCTTTTTGCACACACAACTTTACTAACATAGCTGGACCCAATACTTGGGTACCAAAGAGGTAAAAATTTTTATCTTGTATACAAGTAAGCTTTAAAGCCACATATAACAATACCTGGTTCATGGATAGTAGTTGCTCAAGGCATATGATAAAAAATGAGAAATTATTCAAATATTTGAAGCCAATAAATGGATGAACAGTTGCATTCAGCAACAATAATAAGGGCTTCATTAGAGGAATAGGTAGAATCTATGGTTTGTTTAATGCATGCATAGAAGATGTATTATATGTAGATGGACTCAAGTACAATCTTCTAAGCGTTAGCTAATTATGTGACAAAGGTCATAGAGTGGTGTTTAAACCATCTTCATGTAATGTATTTAATGTAGATAATAGTCTTTTGTTCAGCAAGAAAAAGGCATGGAAATATTTATCTAGTTTAGCTAGTTGAAATTGTAGGGAAATGCCTAATTGTTGTTAGAGATGACCCATAGTTATGGCACAAAAGGATGAGATACATTAACATGTCAAATATGAAATCCTTATGTAAAAATGATTTTGTTATTGGTCTACCTAAATTGAAATTTGACAAATATCAAATCTGTAAAGCTTGCCAAATGTCAAAACAGACCAAAGTATCCTTCCATCCCAAAAATGAAGTGTCCACATCTATACCTTTAGAACTATTGCACATGGATTTTTTTGGACCATCAGATATTATCAACCTTGGAGGGAAGAGATTTGTGTACATCATTGTAGATGACTACTCTAGGTTTACATGGGTAATTCTATTAACTAGCAAAGATGAAGCATTTTCAATGTTCTTTGCTTTCTCATAGCTAGTTCAAAATGAGAAGCAAATGTCAATCATATCTATTCATAGTAATCATGGTGATAAATTTGAAAACAAAAAATTTATTGAATACTGTGAAGAAAAAAGGATTCGCCACAGCTTCTCATCCCCTAGAACTCCTCAAAAAAATGGAATTATGGAAATAAAGAATGGAACAATTCAAGAAATGACAAGAACTATGTTGAATGAAAGTAAATTTTCTAAAAGGTTTTGGGGAGAAGCAGTTAACACAACCTATCATGTGCAAAATAGAGTTAACATTAGAGCAATTTTAAAGAAAACTTCATATGAGCTTTGGAAAGGAACAGAACTAACATCTTTTATTTCCATCCTTTTGGTTACTCATGTTATGTGTTGAACAATGGGAAAGATAACCTTAGAAAATTTGATTCAAAAAGTGATGAAGCTATCTTCCTTGGTTACTCTTCCAATAGTAGAGCATTTAGAGTTTTCATTAAGAGAACACAAATTATAGAAGAGTTTGTGCATGTTAAATTTGATGAAACTGACTTAACCCTAAGTAAAGAGATTGATAGTGATGCAAATGAAAACATGAAGAAAATGAAAAAGCTGCAAATATAAGATTACAGAGAAAATGCCACAAAGCATGAAGAAATGCAAGATTCAAACAGTGAGGAGAAGGTAAGTATAGGTAATGTTCCTATCAACCTCCTGCTAATTTGAGATTTATTACTTCTCATCCTAGAGATCAAATCATAGGTGATGCTTATAATGGTGTTAGAACAAGAAAATTCATGCAGAACATTTATGGTCACTATGCATTTATCTGCAATATAGAACTTACTTGCATTGGTCAAGCTCTAAGTAATGAAAATTGGGTCATCGCAATGCAAGAAGAACTGAACTATTTGAAATAAATAAAGTGTGGAACTTAGTTCCAAGTCCCAAAAATATTGACGTGATTGGAACTAAATGGCTAATCAAAAACAAACTTGTTGAAAGTGGACTTATTATAAGAACTAAAGCATGGTTAGTTGCTAAGGGTTACTCTCAAGAAGAGGATATTAACTTTGAAGAATCATATTCCCCTGTAGCAAGATTGGAAGTCATTAAAATGCTATTTGCTTTTGCATCCTATAAGAAGTTTAAATTATTCCAGATGGATGTAAAGTGTGCATTTCCTAATGGATATCTAAGTAAGAAAGTTTATGTAGAAAAACCTTCTGGTTTTGAAAGTGATGAGCAACCTGATCATGTATATAAGCTCACCAAGACATTGTATGGACTAAGACAAACTACAAGAGGTTGGCATGAATGGTTGAGAAAATTCTTAAATGATCATCAGTTCGATAGAGGAAAGGTTGAGACTACATTATTCATCAAGAATGTTGACATTGATATCTTAATAGTTCAGATTTATGTGGATGATATCATATTCGGTGCTACTACCAAAAAACTCTGCCAAGATTTCTCAAAGATAATGCAGAAAGAATTTGAAATGAGTATGATGGGAGAATTGAAATACTTCCTTGGATTGCAAATCAAATAAAAAGATGAAAGAAACTACATTTTCCAATCCTAGTATACTAGAGAGATGGTGATGAGAATGCAAAATGTCATATTTTATTCTCCTAATACTTCATCTTTTGCACCTATTTGATTCCTAAATAT
>JAYJMB010005398.1:0-12013 GCA_036873735.1 Pouteria campechiana
ATTTTAAGCAAATAATTATGGTACTTTGAATTAACATTTACTTAAATATTACCTAAAAATTATAAAATTTTAATTACAATAGTGTATATAATTAATTATAGAAGGATTTTTGTTAGCTCTTTTTTTGTTATCTTATTAGGTAACACATAAAATAATTTAAGTAATTATATTTATATTCAAAAATAAAGAACATGCATCATTAGATGAGTCTCGATAAAAATAATATTTTAATTTTCAAAGGCTAGTTTCAATTTATTGTCAAGGTGTTTATTAAAAAAATAGCGATAAAAATATTTTATTAAGAAATTTTGGGTGGGGGCAAATATAGCCACTTTCAAGTGGCCGTGTTTGAGGGGGGTGTCAGATGCAACCACTTTCAAGTGGTCATATTTATGAGGGAGGGAAAACATTTCTGATGACTGCGTTTGGGTGGAGTCAAATGCAGCCACTTTCAAATGGCTCTATTTGGGCTAGGTAAATTTTTTTTTGTTATTAAAGTATTCATATATTTAATTATTAATTATTCTACATCAAATAAAATTAAAAATATAAATATTCCTAATAAAAAATATAATAATAAATTATGAAAATAAAATACTATTGTCAAATATTAAAAAGAAAAAATAATTTTGTAATTAATAATATATTTTTTAAATACTTAAATATAATATTTGAAGATAAATATGTATGTTCACACATATAGTCATATAGAGCATTATAATCACTATTTTTTATATGTTATAAAATGTTAATAAAATAAAATAAATTGGTAATTTAAATTTGAATTATAAATAGAAATTATTATTTAGTTATTCAAAATTTAGAAATAACACTTGGCCAAATGTATAAAAAAAATTTAATTCTTATAGGACTTTATTCGTATAAAAAAATTATATAAATAACCTGATTTATAATTTGGTTGTGTTGAGTGAACTTATAAATAATCTAACATGTAGATGCTTTGGAGCATTTAAATTTTTTTATTTAAATTTATTCTAAGCAAACAATTATGGTACTTTGGATTAAAATTTACTAAATATTACCTAAAAATTATAAAATAATCCTCAAGGTCTTTATTAAAAAAAATAACAGTGAAAAAAATTTATTAAGAAATTTTGGGTGGGGGCAGATGCAACCACTTTCAAGTGGCCACATTTGGGGGTAGAGGGGTGTCAGATTTAGCCACTTTCTAATAGCTACATTTGGGTAGGGGTCAGATGCAGACACTTTTAAGTGGCTGCATTTGGGCTGGGTAAAAAGAATTTTTTATTATTCAAGTTTTCATATATTTAATTATTCTACATCAAATAAAATTAAAAAATGTAAAATATTCATAATAAAAAATATAATAATAAATCATAAAAATATCAAATATTAAAAAGAAAGAATAATTTTATAATTAATAATATATTTTTAAATACTTAATAATCATATTTGAAGATAAATATGTATGTTCACACATACTTAATGTTAGTAGATTTTGGTATCAAAATGAACCATTTGTGCTTGCATCCTAAGCTAAACAAGTATTTTATTTGGTCAATACCAAGTTGGGACCACAATGGCAAGTGGTGCGGCGTTGCATCCATCGACATATCTGGAATATTCTGCAACGTAATATAACACAATCAACAATAAATGAAAGGGAACTTTTGGAAGAGTCTAGATTTCAACATGATGAGTTATCCATGAATGATACTGTGGTAACTTCAGGGCGACTTGAGATAAATAATTGAAATAGAGAGCCACACCCCGAAGAACTCAACGAGGCTATTCTTTGCACCACACAAGATAACATGACTACGGATGATTTAAATCATGACACTATAGACTCAGATGAAATGGATACTAAATCTGAAGATTTTGACTGAGACACCAATGTTATTTCGTTGATCTGACGGTAAGTCTTAATAGCTTATCGTGATGAACTTGTATAGACTTGTTATTTTGTTGATCTCACAATAATAATAGACTTGTATATGCATTGTTTATTTTAGCATATTTCTCCTCTATTTTTATTTAAGCACTTGTAGCCTTATTTTATGATAGTTCTAACCCTATTTTCATTATTATGCGTTTTATGCAGCTGATAATGGCAATGAGGCATGGTAGAGGGCGAGGTCACTTTGCATGGCCTACTCGTCTTGTTGATGATTTACAGGATACATAGATGATGGCACCTCTAGGTTGTTCCCCATAATCACAAGATGCTCCATATGGTAGTGGTAGTGGACAAGGTCGCCTAGGGGTCTACACTTTCACAGGGAGTTCCACACCCATAAGTTGGTCATTTTGTCACCATTGCTAGTGGATTAGAGCTTCAAGATTTTCCTTCATCATCAGAAACAAGGGCAAGCATAAGTGGTATATCACAAAATCCTAAGTAGCATAATTAGAATCATTACACATGTCTTTTTTATATTTCATAAATGGATATTTTGTGTTCCTAACATTTATATTGTAATTCTCACTAGGTCTGCAGAGGAGGTTATGGGGTCCAACTAAGAACATTTTTATCAATAGTGTAAAGAAAGTCATGTGTCCTATGTCCATTGAGATTGACCCTAATACTGCCAGGCCAACTACAGTAGAAGGTCAAAAATATTTACCAAGGACCATTCAATATCTTATGAGAGCATTGGTACCCATGGTAGATAAGAAGAAATGGTCAGATGTACATGAGTTTGAGAAGTTACCTATGCTTATTGAATTGAAGGTACACGTGAATACGGCTTTCATTTTTATACTCTAATTATACATGCTTATGATTATATTACTCTTCATTAATTGTGTTGGTCTTTATGTAGTCATACTTTGATATCAAAGACCTTGAACAAGAATCAATACGAGTAATTATTGATAACTACTTTAGGGATAACTATAAGAGAGTTTGAAAGGAACTTTTACTACTATAAACTTCGGGATCAAGGTAAAGACCCAGTCAACTTGCCACCTCTAGGAGTAATGATTCCTAATTGGACTTTTATTATGCAGTTACTTTCAAACTCCAAAATATCAAGTATATAACCATCTAATGAATCGTATGGATTCATTTTCTATGTAACTCTTGTAATCGTGGAGTGTTGATTTTAACCTTACTTTGTTTGTTTCAATGAAGCGCAAGTCAACAGTAAATAAGAAAAATTGAAAGAAAATGAAGTATACACATTACATGGGACCAAAGCAATTTATGGTTGCTCTAGCCAAAATGGTAAGCAGCATTGCTCTATACACATTTTAGTAACTACAATTCATTTGAGAAGCATTTACCTTTCATCTAACTCAAATATCCATTTGTTATGCAATAAGAGAATGGGTCACCTGATGACCATATTGATTGTGTTGAAAATATTTAGACAGACACGAACATGTAAGTCGGGTGACAACTTTATAGCTCCAGAGGCAGAGGCTGACTATGTGGTGAGGCAAATGCAGCAAAATTTTGATCAAATGCGGTGAATATTTTTAGCTGCATCTGACTAGATGTAGTGAAATTTTCATCAAATGCAACAAAATTAGTGGCTGCATTTGACCGTTTCCCTTGTAGTATACAAAGACCTCTATAATTTCCTCTATTAACTCCTCTATCAAAAGTAGCTATTACCAATGTTAATGACAGACCTCTATGGTTGTTGAAGTTTCCTCAATTGATTCTTCTATCAATTATTGGAGAGAAGATTTCCAAGTTAGAGACTTAGATAAACCTCTGCATCATCTAAAATTCTCTATGGACTCTTCTATCAACTCTGACAACTTCAACTACTTCCAACGGCTAGTTCATAGATCTCTACTATGAATGCTCCACCTTGTAAATAAAGTGTGACTACTCATATTTTGATAATTAACATATACATAATGAAATATACATATAAAACTTCAAGGCTCAAAAAGTAGAAAAGTGCAGAAAAGAGAAGTACAGGACCACAGCCGAAAGCGCAGCTACCAATGCCATTCACCTACCTTGCAGTTGCATCATGGCCGCCTATCATACTGCCTACTGATAAGTGAATTTTATTCACTTAAATCTAGTATTATATAAGCTTATTAATTGTTGATTCTTGAGAGATTTATATGCAACTCATGTGTTTTTTATGTGTTTCTCTAGGTACATTGGAAGGTGGAAGGAATGAAGAGAAAAACTAAGTAAAAAAAGGATTGCAATTGGATGGCTGAAGGAAGATCAACTGGAGGAAGCAAATGCACTAGATAGAGGACAGTAGGATGAGCATCGTGGTGCCACCCCTTGAAAAATGTAGCACATGTTGGACTGCAAAATGGGTACTACAGCACCGGTGTCGTGCTTGATTTTAGCCCCAAGTTGCAAAGTTTAAAAGGGACTTTGTGAGAGGGTTTTGGGAAGATGGTTTTGGGGGGCCTTTTGGCTAGGTTTTTGTAGAGCTTTTTGAGGATTTTTGGAAAGCTTTGAAGAGAAGAAGATCGAGTTTTGAAGATCAAGAGGAAAGAGCTTAATTTCAAGGAGCGGAAGACAAGCTAAAAAGGGAAGACATTGGTTTTCTTTATTTTCAATTGCTTTCTTTCCTTGTAATTATGGAATTGATTTTGGTATTTGAACCATGATAATGTTGAGCTATTATTTACTTGATTTATTCTACATCATGAGTAGCTAATCTCCCCCTTTCTAGAAGGGAGATGGATTTATTATGGAATTCAAGATATAATCAGTGAATTACTTGATTGATCTTGCAGTTGGTTTATTTGTGATGTCCTGTGGTTAATGCTTTCAATTTACTAGTCATTTATTGAATGATCAAGTATTTAGGGTTTGACACTAGGGAGAGGTAACCCCGAATAAGATTTAGGGATCATAACATAAAATCATAGATGATTTAGGAGAGCTTCTAGGTTTTATGAAATCATTTAAAGAGAATCATAGATTTTAAGGCATTCCTAATATTCTAATTTTTATAGTGATATCTAAATTAGAATTTTGGGAATAGATACTTTACTTGTCACTCGAGAGAGGAGGTTAAGTGAATTAGGATTCCTGATTTATAAATGAATGCAATGATAAATCTGAAATAAGTTGAAAACACTATTAATGAAGCATGAATGAATTAATCCTCTAGAGTTTTCGTACCTTGAATTATTCAATTCAAATCTCGTTCATTTTATTTATTAGTTATCCAGATAAAGTTAGAATTATTCATAATAATAGCTAGCAATTAATTAAAATGCTCAATCCCTTTGGAGAAGACACTCTCTTATCAATATATTACAAAATTTGGCATCGTACAATTATGGTTAGTTTGCAGTGAACAAGTTTTTGGCGTCGTTGCTGGGGGATTGGTGTTATTTTGATTCTTCATTAATATTGTCAACAAATAATCCTAGCTTTAATTTGGAATTTTATTTTCTTTTACTATATTCTTGTTTCTTTTTCTTTTATTGTTGTTTATTCAATTTCTTCAGTTCTCGTAGTAGTGTATTCAAAATCCTAGAAATACTGATCTAATTCCTTTTGATCCAGAGATAGAGAGAACACCATGAGAGACTAGAAGAGTGAAGTGAGTTGAATCAATTGTAATGGAAGAACAAAACAAGCAACCAGAATAGAACCAACAAGCAAATCAAAACCAACAAAGACGAATCAAAGATTACTGCTAGCCGATGGTGAATAAAATTATTTAGGCATCACTCGTCCTGCGATTAATGACAATAGTTTTGAGTTGAAGTCGACATAGATAAACATGGTCTAAGAAGTTTTGAATGTACTCAACCATGCAAAAATTCTGATGCTTTTTTGGTTAAGAAGTTCTTCTGAAGTCCTTCAAAAGTTCTACATTAAATGCACAATGGTAACTGACAGGTTGTTGAACTTTAGAGGTTTTGAAGATTTATCTCAGAAGTTTTGAAGCTGGACAAAAATAGAAAGTAGCGGCGTAGCTTTAAATACCTTTCTTCAAAAAGTCAAAAAGCTACCAAAAGTAATAATCATAGCTAAGGTTTCTTCCACAACTTATAAAAGGAAGATTCGTGAAGTTAGTTGAAGCATTTACAAAAGCATTTATAAAAGCTCTTAGTTTTATTCCACGAGATAAACTTCATTACAACACATTTTGACAAGCATTCAAAGTAAATCATTCAACGATACTTGGATCCTAATATCTCTCATTCTTTATTGTAATATTTATAGTATTTTTATCACTAGACTTTGTACACTCTGCCTATCAAGAGGCATTTATTTCTATACACGTTTACTTTTTATTTTTACATTTGCAAGCAAGGGGCTTGCATCTTATAGTTGAATAGCAGGTAAGGAAACTTGCTAAAGGTTGCATAATTTATTGGTGAGCTTTGAAAACTAACTTATATAAGTTGATGGTGAGCTTTGAAAACCAACCTATATAAGTTGTTACTGAGTTTTGAAAACTAACTTGTATAAGTTATTGGTGAGTTTGGAAATCAACTTGTATAAGTTGTTAGTGAGTTTGGAAATTAACAAGTGTTAGTGGAATCTAAGTTCAGTAAGTTAGATTGACTTAGAGAAGTGGAGTAGGAACCCAAGAGAAGGGAAGAAACACTATAAAAATATTATCTCAGTGTGTTGTGTGATCTTTCCTATTATTATTTCAGCATTACACTTTGAACTTCGCCAAAATTTATACAGGCTCAATGCACCCCCCTCTTGAGCCACCATTAGCAAGGGACTAACAATTGGTATTAGAACAGTTTTCACTTATTATTCAGAAATTACTTATATAAATTGTGAAGAGATACCTATGGCCAATTACTTCCACAACACTTCTACAAAGGGTCAGTCTACTTCCAAATTTCCACTATTTGATGGCACAAACCATGGGTACTGGGATATGAGAATGAAAAATTTCTTGATTGCCGTAGACTATTAATTATGGCTAACTAGCAAAGATGGGATGATTGTCCTAAATACAGAAGACAAGTATATCGTGAAGACATCCAAGTAGTTGAAAGAGATGCCAAGGCAAAGAACTGCCTTTACTGCACCCTTACACCTTCTGAGTTTGCATGATTCCTCATGTGATACAACTAAGGAAATTTGGGAAAAACTATATGTTACACACCAAGGCACAAAATAAGTAAGAGAAACCAAAATAAATTTTCTCATACAGGAATATGAATCTTTTAGCATGAAGGATACAGAGTAAATTTTAGACGTGTTTAGAAGATTCCAAAAGATAGCAAATGGGCTAAAGAGTTTAGGAGAGAAGCATGAACAACCCAAGATGGTGAAGAAAATACTAAGGTCATTATCAAGGCAATGGATGCCTAAAGTAACAAAAATCCAAGAAGTAAAGAACCTAGACACAATGAGCCTAGAAGAGCTCATGGGTTCTCTCATAACCCATAAGGTATTGATGAAACAAAAAAATGCAAAAGATCCCAAGGGCAAGAAGACAATCGCCCTTAGAACTAAATCAGAAAATAATGACTCCCAAAGTGAGGCATCAAAAAATGGAGTTGATGATGAAAACATGACAAATAATCACAAGAAGATTCAAGTCCATGTTGAAGAAGAAGAAATTTGAGAGCAGCTCAAGAAGTAATTTTAGAGGAAAAGACAGAAAGAAAGAAACTTCCATGTTCTACAATTGTGGGAAGCCTAAGCACATGAAATTTCACTACCCTGAACCTAACAAGAAACAAAGTGATTAGCAAAAGAAAAAGTATAACTCATACTTTGATAAGAAGAATAACAATAGTAACAATCAAAACAGAATCAGCAGAAAATTTAAAATTTAAAAAGAAAAAGAAGAATCTAGCAACATGGGAGATGCTAAAGAATATGATAAATGAGAGTGAAAGTGACAAGGAAGAAGAACATGAAGCACAGATCAGTCAGCTCTCACCAAACAGAAATGATCAAGATGAATTTTATATAAGAATTAGCTTCATGGAAATCCATGAAGAAGAGGTAGCTTCTAACACTGAAACTCCAAATCATGAAGAGATGCTAGAAGAATTGTACTCAGAGTTCATGATTTTGAAAGACAAATACAAAGAGACTAAAAAGGAGCTTAAGAAAATTACCATTGAATGCTTAAAATTAAATAAGGAAAACTCGAAGCTCAAGACCAATCAAAATACCATTAGTATGCTTGAGCAAGTCAAGGATGAAAATAATGCCTTGAAAAAGACCTTGACTTCCACCTTATTAAGAATGAAACATAAGAATAAAGGTGGATAGCAACAACACAAAAAACTAAGTGATGCTTCTAGAAGAAAATAAGGACCCAAACAAACCATGATCTAGGTTTCCAAGGCAGTTACAAATGTAGTAAATACAACTTAGTCTTCATTAGCTAGAATAGTGGCACCCAAGATGCAATGGGTATAAACGTTTTTTGCCACTAACCCACTTGGACCCATTCCCAAAGGGTACCAAAATTTAAAACTTAATTTTGTCTATGTAGATGTGCTTGAAAGCTACAAGAAACAGCACATGGTATATCGATAATGGTTGCTCAAGGCACATGATAGAGGATAGGGAGCTGTTCATGGAGTTGAAAATGAAATCTAGTGGAATAGTAACCTTTGGGGACAATAGAAAAGGTAAAGTGGTTGAGATTGGTAAGGTCGATCAACCATTATCTACCACAATTTCAGATGTACTACTTATAGAAGGATTGAAACATAATAATCTAAGTGTTAGTCAGTTTTGTGACAAAGGGTATAAGGTTTTGTTTGAATCTCAACTTTGTTCAGTTCTAGATAAGTCTCATTTAGTTGTAGTACTTGGTAGAAGGCATTAAATTGTGCATTTGGTTGATCTTTCTAATATTCAAGCTCAGTGTCTTATTATTAATGACAATGAATCCATGCTATGACACAAAAGACTAGTACATGCCAACAAAAATCTGATTAAAAAATTATACAATAAGGATCTTGTTGTTGGCTTAACTAATGAGTCCATAATATACTATGTTTTAATACCCAAATTCACATGTTTTGGAACCTTATTTGGCATGTTTTATTGATTTGTTACTACATTTGATGAAGCATTACATTTAATATAGTTATTTGGTTTTTCAATCAACAAACCATGTTGAAGAAAAGCCAAATGTGAACAAGCTGTATATTGATGCTATTTCTGGCATTTATAGAGATGGATTCAGCAAGAGTGCTTAACATAAGAGTTGAAGATCTTTAAGTCAATTATCCAATGTAATAAGAATCATCCAATTCCGACAACACAATAAGAAAATTGGTGCCCATTCTTCACAAACATAAATGCATGTCCAGCAAGGTGGCACTGCCAATGCCGAGGATGGACAGGTTATGACAAAATTGCATAAATTGTTGTTTTTGATTGGTTTTTAAAGAAAAGTGAGGGAGTTTTTTGAGCGGTTTTGGTAAGGGTTTTGGAGAGCACTTAGTGGCTAAGGTTCTTGGGAGTTTTAGAAAATTTTTGAAGAAGCTTTGAAGGAGAAGATCAACTTGGAGATCAAGAGGTCAGAGATCATTATCAAGGTGTGAAGAATAAGCTGAAAAGGGGCAAGACATTGGTTTATTTTGGTTTTAATTATTTTTGTTTCTAGTATTTATGGTTTTTATCTTGGAATTGAAACTATGATGATGTTTGAATCTTAATTTCTTGATTTATTTTACATCCTGAGTGGCTAATCTCTTTTTTTCTAGAGGAGAGATGGATTTTATGTGGAGTTCATAGAGTACTCAATGACTTTCTTGTATGGTAATGCAATTAGGCTTATTTGTGATGTTTGGTGTGTAATGCTTTCAATTGATTTGTTAACCATCGAATGATTGTGTAATTAGGGTTTGACACTCAAAAGAGGTAACCCTAAATAGAATTTATACATCACAACATAAAATTATAGATGACTCGGGAGAGCTTCTATGTTCTATGAAATCTTCAATAGGGAAGAACCATAGATATTAATGCGTTCTTATTATTTAGATGTTTATAGAGACATCAAAATCAGGATTTTGATAATAGATATTTAACCTCTCACTCGAGAGAGGGGGTTAAGTGAATTGGGATTCTCAATTTATAAACTTATGCATTGTTAAATCAGAATAGAGTTGAAATTGCCATGAATGAAACATAAATGAAATCAATCCTCTAGGATTTTCATACATTGATTTTTTCTACTCAAATTTATTCTGTTTAGTTGTTAATTAAGAATTATCTATCTTTGGTCATCTAAATAAACTTAGAATCATCTATAACGATAGCTAGTGAAAGGTTGAAATATACAATCCCTGTGGATGCGACACTCACTCACCACTAAACTATAAAACTTGACATTGTACACTTGCTGTTAAATTTTTAGCAAATAAGTTTTTTGGCACCATTGCTAGGGATTGGTGATATTTCAATTTTCTTTTGCTAATATTGTCAATAGATAGGTTACTTTAATTTGGAATTGTGTTTTTCTATTCTTTTTAGCAAGTCTAGTTTTCTTTTTTATTTTTGTAGTGCAAATTCAATCTTTTTCTCTTAGTTTTCATAACAGCATATGCAAGATCATAGAAATTCTAACCCAAATTATTTTCATCTAGAAATAGAGAGAACACTGTGGTAGATTCAAAAAGCAAAGCGAATGTAATACCAGATGAGGATATTCGACTCAGACTCTTCCCATTTTCATTGAGGGACAAAGCGAGAGGATGGTTGCAAAGTTTACAACTAGAAAGCATTACAACATGAGATGAGATAGTTGATAAGTGAATATTATTCACTTATATGTTGCATTTTCCATGCTTTATTTTGATATATTTTTGAGTTATTTTCTAGCAATTTGATGAATTTATGGTTGTTATGTATTTGCAGGCAAAGAAGAATAAAGGAGCAAAGGAAATGAGAAAATCATGGCAAGATAAGAAGAGGTAGAGAGAACGTACCAAGACTTAGACAAAAAGAGGGCAAAAAGGTAAAAAGAAAATCTAGTGCTGCAACATAGACAAGCAATGTTGCAACATTGAACAATGAAGGACCTGCAGAGCAAGACAAAGGCATAGTGACACGACATAGGTTTCCAGTGTTTAGGCACCGAATTGGCAGAAGGACCAATGTCGCAGCACAAGATGGCCATGTTGCGAAACAGTCTCAGAATGCATAACCAATGTCGTGACACTATTTGTATATGTCGTGACACTGTTTGTCTATGTCACGACACTGTATGTCTATGTCGCGGCACTAGTCGGGGATGCAAGATCCAAAATTTCTGGAAAATGTTGAAAATGTTGCAAAAATGTAGTTTTTAATTAAGAAACTATAAAGAGCAAGGGGGGTCACCTTAGAGAGAGCTAGGACATCTTTTGGCAAGGGTTAGCAGTGAAGAATAGTGGAAAGAGGTAGCTACATATGATTTGGGGAGGAGATCTCTCTTGCATTGAAGGAAAGCTGTCCAAGGAGCAAGAAGAAGCAGAGCATTGCTTAGAGAAGAGTTTTTCTTGATCTCTTTTTGTTCTTTATCATTCATTTTTGTTGTTTAATCATGTTTAAGATAATATGTATGTTTTTCCTTGATTACATTATGAGTTAAACATATTTATCTAGGGGAAATGATGTAGTTGGATTATGAGTATTTGGTTTTTTCCTATTTTAATGCATTTCAATGCTTGTTCATTGTATATTTTAAGTGCTTAATCTAATGCTAATGCTGGTTAAAGAATGCCAACCCTTGTAACATGATATGTGATTCGATTTGAGGTAGACCATGATTAATCACCATAAGGTTGTCGTGATGATAGAGATATCCATGGAGCTTATGCAACAGTATGAGTTTCTTGCTATTAATGCATCTTGATTGGTTTTGGATTTCCACAGAGATGTAGGAAATTGCTTAATTGAGATAGATTGTTATTACTTGAGAAATAATGATAAGTATCTAAGAGAAACTTGTTGTCAACATATGAATAAACATTGATTGATTAAACAGGAGAAACTACATGGGATTAATCCTGCGAATTCATGAACTCCTAGATGTCTTAACCATTGATTTCCTCTATTTGCCTAGATTCTGCACCAATGCCAAAGTCCATTAGTTTA
>JAYJMB010005399.1:0-12013 GCA_036873735.1 Pouteria campechiana
GGGCCCAATCTGGCAAAGTTGTTGATAGCGGATGATCGTAAGGTAGTTTTGGATCATGCTGGACTTAGAAAAGATGATCAGAGATTGCTACCTCTGTTGGCTGAGGATGTCTTTTTGTTCCCTGCTTGTGCTGCCCGAACTAGAACATTCATCAAGCTGTAAAATTTGCTTTGCAATTTCTAGTTCATGCTACTATAGATGATATTTGTCAATTATTCAGTTAGTCTTAATTCAAATATGATGTTTTAAATTTTTTTTATCTAGTGCAAGATAAATCTTAGTAATGAATCTTGTGTTGATGTTTGATTTTTGATTTAAATTATTTTCTTTTTCATTGTTTCTTCTTTTCTATGTTTAATGCATGTTTGTGATTGGCCTCCTTATGCATGAACTGGGATTTCTAATTCATACTTGAGAAAGATGAATTAGGGATAGACTCTTGAATTGAAGAACATATGATGCAATGATGACTTGAGATAGCCATTGTGCATGTGCAGTAATTATGAAGATGATCTTGCGAGCGCATATATCACACATGAATGCCAAAGCTTAATGGGTTTATTGATTTATATCTGCATAGAGACATAGTAGGTTACTTCAATAGGCACACTTACCATATCGCTTAAGAAAGGGTGGTAGATACTTTATTGCATCCAATTTACAACGAAAAGAATGATAATTTACTCAATGCAAATCAACAATATAAGTGGATTTGCTAGGTGAAGTTGAATCCCTAGATACTTCATCTATTAATTTTTCTTCCTTTGCTCTTGTGATCTATTAGCTCCATTATTCTATTTAGATTTAGTTTTTATAACAATTCCCATAATTCACTCAATCAAATAATATTGATTTGATATACGTTTGGTGCTTAGTGTGTAACAACATAATTCCTCCTAGGAACACTACTCAACTCACCTCATCTTTATTACTAATGATCATGTATACTTGGGCGAGACCCTACACAATCCAAGATCCACTTGGATTTGTATTACAACATGGACACACCATTCATAAATAACATGTACTTTGAATTAGTTCCCATCAACGTGTACTTTAAATGCAACAATTTTCTTGATTGGGCAATTAAGGCTCTTGATTCGCCTCAAGTTGATGAAGTTATGAGTGTTTCCATGACCATGATATAAAAGAACCATCACTCTCTTTCCATTGATTTTTCCTTCCACCTTCCTTGATTTTGGGTCAAAAATCACTAGCGATTGCATCCAAAGGGATTTCTAATAACAACCCTTTAATCTCCCCTTTTTCTTCATTTCCTCTGCCATCATCTACATCTTCACATCCTTTTTCTGACTCTAAAAAATTTTCCCCCTTCTCAGTACATAAAATGCAAGTTTAATTGCACACGTATGTTCTAATATGTATTTTTCATCCCAAATGAATATATGAGCTTTTGTTTCACCTCTCATTCAATTCTTCTAAGGTCATCTTCTTGATAGGCTATACATATTAGTGTTTTTAGCTTTCCTTTCCTTTGGACAAAGATGTACTGGTAAATTATGGTTTTAGAGATACTTTGTAAAGAATCTTTGGAAGTAAAGTTGTAGGCTTCATCAACCACTTGGATTACTATAATTTATTTTCCACTAGTGTAATGCCCCACAACTCAGGCACTACCATCTCACACTCTAGAGGAGAATTTGATAACATCTCCCATGAAATGCAAGAAATCTCACACCTATATAATCATAATCATACACTAAAACACTATATAATACATTACACTAGCATGTTAAGCCCATACATAACCACACAAGCCCAAAATCGTAGTTGCATAGTAATGGTATTAAGGAATTACACATATAATCAAATCACATGAATGACATGTCAAACCACCAGTCATCTAATTATAATTCACATCACTTTTACACTTTAAATATTTACGTGATGTCATAATTTCCAAAATATATTTATAAGGCTCAAAATATGCAAAAGAATAGCCCACACATAGCTCGCTTCATGCCCTATCCTGGTCTGGAGCCCCAACCCCACGTTGGGGACCCTCGCTTGAATTGTCAGCTAAAATAAAACAAATAAAATAGAGTGAGTCTAGGTAACTTAGTAAGCAGAAATGTAATTAAACCAATAGTGGCAAAATAAGCTCAATAATACAATAATTTAAACATAATAAATAACCAGGAACAAGTGTCAATATGCAATCCAAATAATATCATAAGATGATTACAATTCATGTTATGAAACTCTAAACCAGTGTATCCCTTGTCATACCGAACATAAAATAATGAGTAATATCATCTCAAAGCAATACCCAACCAACCCACCATTTGTCACTAATCATCTACCTTATTTCATTAATATTACTAATCACCATATTATGTCCAAGCTTAGAAGGTTGCTCAGTATGTAGACCCAACCTTCTTATAACTTTGGTGTGTTTCGGTCCCTACCTGCATCCCTAACAATGAGGCCTGCCAGGAGCCACACCTTGACCAGGCCAAACCCGCCCCAAGGATCACTCCGCCCTCTTTGCTCCATAGGGATCACAAGTTCTCCGTCTAAACCTAATTAAATAATCAGGAGAGTCTCACAAATCAGGCCAATCCCGACCTCACCCTACACGGGTGTTAGGTCTATCGGGCTATCCAAGCATCACAACCAAGCCCCAAGCCAATCTTGGCTTCTTCTCCTTCATTCTAGGTGGAACACGAGCTAACCAAGTAACACAGGCATGCCTCAAGCCAAACCTTGGCCTACACGCCTTTGGCCACCAGGCAGAACCAGCTCGGGCCTAACTGGCTCCCTTGTTATCAAGGCACCACCATCCTAGGCCCACTAGGCCTTCATGCCACCCAAATGATCCTATCTAGCCAACCAAGCCTCTACACTACTCAACCCATCTCAATTTAGTCAAACATCCAAGCTCTACTAGCTATGCTAAAATTTTAAATTCATCATCATGGAGCAGTTGTAGTAATTTAGGTGTAACTTTCTCATACAAATTCCAAATTATTTTTCTTATATTAGATAGATAATTTCAGGGCCTAGAACTTTCATGTTGACCACTTTTTCTAAGTCATCATATATTTTGATTCGTGGGTCCCACACTTATCATCTTTTGTAGTTGTTTATTTTCTCTAGATTAGTTTCAGTACTTTGACTCTAACTTCTTCATATTAACTCTAAATTAAATAATCATTATTTCATTGGTTAGATAATTCTTATATATACAACTTTTATGTTTACAAAATTTTATAATTCAGCCCTATCTATGCCAAAAATTTAATTAAAATGACCTATCTCGTTAATTTTGGTACTTAATTATCCCTTTGGAGCAGTTTTGGTATTTTAGTCATAAATTTTATCTTGTTAGAAAGATAATTTTAATATATAAAACTTTTATGTTGAACACATTTTCTAATTCATCTAATATAGTTGTCCAAAATTAGCCACAAGTGACGCAACATTATGTGCACCACTAGTCACATACTAGTCACTGTTCGCGGATGGCCCACTTTGTGGCATCATAACTCTTAATCCCGATGTCCAAATCACATGATCTTTGAAATTTTGGAAAGCCCACATATCCATTTTAAATCCCCAATCAAGACGTCATTCCAAACATTCTACTAAACATACTTAAAACTTGCCTGGCCAAAAACCAGTTTCTACAACAATGCAGAACATTACGACATATGTGTCTATTTCTCATTGCCTATAATATATCCATTCCATATTCTAAGTATTCACTTTTCATTAAATGAATCATAATACAAGCATAAAAATAAAAGAATTATCATTCATTAAGCAAGGATCAATTCCAAGTGAAATATGACCCGTACATATATTAACTTGAAATGTAATTGCATTCCATAATTATTATAGCATAAATCTGCTTACCAATTTAATGTTGCACTCGAATCAATCCCAACTTGTAATTAACCCAAATCATTTGTAATCCCTAGGTCCTATAGTGAATTCATTGGCATCCTAGTTAGTGCTCACAGCCCAATGCTCAAACAGTTAATAAACATGGTTTGGAATTCATATCTAAAGCCATCAGTTGGTCGAAAAATTGTTTCTAACATACATGGCTGAATACCATTAATCACTCCACATTTAATAACATCATTAATTATCTAATCAGGCCACTATTCATGGAATTAACCTAAACCCAACTCTTGGAAAATGTAAAAACATCAATTTGAACCAATTTTTGCATGTAAAATTTATACTAGACATGTTGTTTGGCTATAATTAGCACTTACCTCTTGTTTTCCCCTTCTAATCTTCACTTCTCTACAATGGGTTCCAAAACCTTGATTTTTTAGTTACTGATTCTCACTTTTTTGGTGCTCAAATGAAGTCTTCTCAAAGCTGGAGTGGAGAAAAACTAAAGGCAATCGATCTACAGTCAATTTGGGTCAGTTTCTTGCATTGAAATCCAAATTTTTGGGAGCTAAAATGGAGGGTTTTAGGGCTAGGAATGGCTGGTTCCATATTTAAGAAAGATGATGGAGCACTAAAAGTAAAGCCCTTTTAGTGGTTTGGTGGCCTTCCGAAAGCCATGCATTGGCAGTCAAAATTAGTTGTCCTACAATGCATTCGACTGCCGAATACCCTTCCCTTCCCATCATCCTAATATTCATTACAACATGTATCTTCATTCCAATTTCCTCAATATACAGATGATTATTATGTACCTGATTACCAACATTGGCGATGCCGAATTGCAATCAAATTTCCCGATTTCAAAATTTTCTGGGCCTCACAACTAGCCTTGTATATCCTATGATAACCATAAGAATACTCAGCCTCATTAGTTTCACTTTTATCTCAAAATTTTCTTTCAGACTCCAACTTGCTGAGAGAGTGTCTTGAAAATAGCCAAATATTTGGTTAAGTTCCTTGTTTACCTCACCTATGATAAGGATTCTTCATAATTCTTAAAGGTTATAGGTCAACAAAAACCAAATTTCTATTTCAGTTGTTAAACAAAAATACTTTAGTCATATTTCCATGCGTTATCTTTGTCCACTGAGGACAATAACTAGCATCTCCTTCCAAATAATACACTATTATGTCCATCATCATCATACGATAGGGAGTTTGGTTGAGTCACAAGTAATGCTCAACTTTGAAAATCCAAGAAGAATGATCTCCTTCAAAGAAAATTGGAATTTCAAGTTTTTTGCCCAACTTGCCTACCACAAACATATTCATCATCACCCAATCATCATGCATTCCACCATGGTCTAATCCTCAAACCTCTTGTCTTTCCTTTTTTTTTGGATTTACCCTTTGCAGGTTTATGTGACATTCTTCTTAATGTTTGTGGATGAGGTACTTGAGGAATGTTGGGAATTATGATATAGATAATTGAAGATAATAAACATACCTTATTATGCAAAAATGTGAGATTCCCAAGATCTTGTGGATTTGCTTTACATGCCTTTCTCTCACTGTCGATTAGCTACCAAAGTCTCCCACCATTTAAATGTTCCAAATACCTAGAGACTAGAATTGATGAATGTCCCAAGAATAACCATAGAGAATATAGAGTAAGAGAGCCTTTTTGCATATATGAGCCCTGTTAGGATTAAGACTTATCCATTCACATGTGCAACTATGCAATCCAAGACCTACTTTGATTTCTATTACAAGGTGGACACACCATCCACAAATAACATCTCCCACTTGTACATATTGTACAATTGATCTCTTAAATCTAATATGGTTTTTCACTTTATATAAGTAAATGAAATGCAAAATCTAATGAGTGTCATCTTAAGTCAACATTTAACTAAAAGAACATTGTAGCTATTCACCTTATTCATATCCCAAGCCATTTTAATCACATATTCTGTAGCATCTCTAATCCCTCTTGTAATTAATCTAGAGCATACTGCTGTTTAAATACATTTGTACTCATAATTACATTGAAACTATATCTGATATAATTTTCTAAGAAATGAGTCACCAACTCTTAGTGTAATACTAAATGAATTTTTTGTGGACACTTATTTCAATCCATTGGAACCTAATTGCTTTCTAAGATATGCAGTTGGTCCCAATCTAAGGTAGCATGAGAGGGAGGGAGGGTGAATTCAACTTTTAAATTTTGGAGAATATAAAATTAAGGTGTTGAAAAGAATAAGGAGTAAATCACACAACACAATACACACAGGTATTTTTATAGAGGTTCAACCCACATCTCTCTGAGTCAGCCTTGTTGCACTTAAGTTCTACTAAACATTTGTTAGTTTTATAAGCTCACTAACAAATTGGTTGGTTTCTAAGCTTATCAACAAACTTATATACATTGGTTTCCAAGCTAACCAACAAAATGTTACACGTTGGTTTCAAAGCTCACCAACAAACTTTTGCACGTTGGTTTCCAAGCTAATCAACAAACTTATATAAGATTAGCAAACCACTTGCTTGCTATCTCAACAAAGAAATTGCCTCTTACATAGGCTAATTTTCTACAAAATTAAAGTGCAGCAAAAAAAGTATGTTATAATAAATATAGAGTATATCAGACTCCTTTAGGTTGTTACAGAGATTAAGCTTTGAATGCTGATTTAAATTTTGAACAGTGGAGTTGGAAGAAAAACTTTAATGCCTAAGTAAATGATCTTTGATTTCTTTCAAAAATTTTCTCTAGCTTGCTAACTCTTTAGAACACCCTTTCTTTACTCCTTTTATACTAAGATTCAAAATCTAAACATTGGAGAAAACAATGTTCATTAAATGCAAGTGAATCTTTAGGATTTTTTGCCTATTGAAGTGCTCTCATGGGTTGTTCAGTCTGAAGATATTTGGCAATGTTCACAATGAACAATTATGTCTAGAGTTAAGATTTTGGACTAAATCAAATTATTCATCTTGCAACAAACTTCTTTTGGTTATGTCCAAAAGTGAATTGCCATGTCCAAAGTTAAGATTTTGAACTTAGAAGACACGTGAATTGTCTTAGCTACTTGTCTGAATTCTAGTGATGTCCGGAGATGACTTGGCAATGTTCGAAGTTAAAATTTTGAACTGACAGAGGCATGAATTACTCTTGGCCACATGACTAAATTTGTGCAATGTCCGAAAGTGAGCTAGTAATGTATGAAATTAATATTTTGGACTGACAGACTCCAGTAATGGCAATGTGGGAAGCTAGGCACTTAGAATTTCCAGTCTTGGTCCTCTAAGACTCATTGGATTGATTTTAGCAATTTGCAAAATTTTTTTCTCAATGTCCAAACTTATTTTTTCTATGTCCAAATTTAGCTTTAAAATTCCAGCATCTTGGCTTCTTGGTAAGTATTATTCAAACTTGGTTCCATGTCCGAATTGGTCACACAGTGTCTGAATTTGCTTGAGTCTAGAACTTAGTTCCTTTTTTCCTTTTGAAGCGTCTAAGCTTGGGCATCTATCAGATTTACTTTCGCAGTGATTAGGCTATGTCCGAAGTGACTTTGAGACTTGTCTATGATGCCTATCATGTTCTTTGAGCATTTACATTTTCTTCCTAGTGGATATTATCTTTGATATAGTCTTGTATGCGCTGTCTACTTATGTTATTTTCTTGACATATTATTCATTACTACACACAATATTAATTAGTAGCTTAAAATATTTACTCCTATGCTTTTGCTCATCATCAAAACTTAGATAAACATATTTATCATTAAAATCAATCCAAGTAAAAGAGGTTTGGTTCAACAATCTTTCCCTTTTTTATGATGATAAAACATTTGAGTAGCATACCTTTCGAGAAAGATAAATCATGTATTCCTCAAAAGAAATAAAATAAAACATGGGAACTAAATAGAGATATGTTTGTTCATAACAACAAATATGTAGCTCCCGTTGATAGAGTGCATCTTTAATAAGTTTTTCTAATTTTTCCCTGAATGAGTGCACTGGATTCTAACATATTTTATTAAACATATAATTTCTCCCCCTTTTTATTCATCATTTATTTCATTAAACATACAACTTCTCCCCCCACTTTTTATCATTATCAAAAAGGCATATAGGAAGAAATTTTATCCAATAAATGATATGCATCAATTTGAAATACTCAAAATTAACATAAGAATATATTTCATTGCATTTCGATACAAACAAAGCTACAAATAAAGGTACATTTAGATTTATTTCAGTACAAAGAGAGTTCTAATCTAATAGTGAAAGGTGCAATAGGGATGGGATGGATGGAAAAAAAAGTGGGGTAGAGAGATTGAGGTGGAGCCCTATTATGATACTTTGAAAAGTTTGGAATCATGTTAGGCATGGGTCCATTGCTTTTGGTAAGATCCCATTGGAGGAGCCAAAGTTTTGGATGGGAAGAAGGGGGTTATTGGTGGTGCAATTTCTCCCTCCTAGTCTTCGGCCTCCAAAGATGGTAATGTTAAAAGTAAGGCCTTTGGACTCGCATGAAGATGGTTATCAAAAACTCCAGAGGACATAATATTTCTTGTAGATATCCATTCAAACTTCTTAGCTTCATCTTCGAAAACATTACAAAATTCAAAAAATCCAACAAAAGAACTATCTCTAATCCAAAACATCTCAATAACTTCTTTGTTCATGATTCTTCCCCTCAAGGAATTTTCCTCTGCACATTTCTTACTTTTTCTTTCTATACTCATGATCTTCATCACACAGGCTAAGTTCTCTCTTTTTCACTCTTGCCTTAGCAGCGTATGGATTAATATGAATTAATAGGCATGATTGCAATATTAAGATGGTTTCTAGGGGGCTTACAAGGTTCTAGCATATTCTCAAGAGGATTTGGAATGAATGTATGGTAAATATGGTTAAGAGCTAAGTATTCCAATGAAGAATGTTTAATTCTAGTAAGAAAACAAGGTTTTGCCTTATAAATGAAGGTTTAGGCATTATTAGAAGATAAGTAACAACACTGGGTATTTCAAACACAAAAGGATTTTGGCTTAGTCCAGAATCATAATTTTGGGCATAGATGGCTGTCTGGAAATGGAATTTCGGACACAAGTTGGATATTATGAAGTTTCATAATTTCCAAAAGTGTGTCCTAAAACTAAGTCTAAAATATTCTAAGTAAAGCTTTACATCTTAAAACATGTAGATATATAGAGTTCAAATCATACAACAAATAGAATAATCAATCAGATCATATATATGTAAACAGAACATGATGATCCCATCAAGAGATTATCATTATAAACATGGATATATCACTCCTGACTCTCTTCTAATCATACAAAATCTATCCTCTAGGAGTGGTTTAGTTAAAATGTCTGCTAACTATTTTTCAGTTGGTACAAATTCTAATTAGACATTGTGATTCTATATGTGATTTCTAATAAAATGGTTCTTAATCTCTATATGCTTAGATCTAGAATGCATAATAGGATTCTTGGTAGATTTATAGCAATGGCATGTCACTTCGACTGGGTGTAGAAACAAATTTCAAACCATGTCACCCAGTTGCTATTTCATCTGGAGAATCTATGCACAACAACTTCTAGTTATAGCATGTTCAGTGTCATGCCCCACCTTCTGAGGTGTGACACGACATTTTTCCACAAAATTCACTAAGATTTGCCCACTTTTAGAGTGAGGTGGTCTGCCCAAAATATGGTAGAGCCTCCTCTGAATTTCATCCATTCAAACCTATACAATCATACCCTACTTTATGTCATACATTACCTTCAAATAAATCAATGAAATAATTTCTAAAACACACACCCACATTCTCATAGCCCAAGATCGGCCCAAATCATGATAATAGTATACATAATTGAGATCATATCATTCTAGTACAATATCAAATATACCTTTCTGTGACATGCCATACATTCCATTATATATCAATTGTCATTTTCTAATTACAATTATACAAATCTGATTGAAATATAATTATACATCACTTTGAACTCTTGAATGCAATTATACAATTGCATACAACTTTCGAAATTCATATTACAATACCACACACATTTTCTATAAAATACAATCATGATCATCATCTTTGGGCCTTTCTTGATCTAATAGCTAAAATTATAAATAAGAAGGTGTAAGTGAGTCCGGGCAACTCAGTAAGCAAGCATGATTCAAAATAATAATGAATTAAAATAACATGTTCATCACCAACACATTATTTCATATCCAAATAATCAAAATCTATACTCATGAGACACTCATTTACATCATCAATTCAATCTCAAATGATTGCATTCAATCATGCCAATATACTTCATACATACATATCAACTTTATCAATTTCTACAAATCATAATATCATTTCTATAAATCATTCTCACTATTCCTTAACTATCAAATAACCTTCCCATAAACAAAACATTAAGTATTCCAACCCAAGGGATGTACATTATCCCAAACATTCATGTACTCCCAAACTAGATACATATCAGAAATAAAGAAATATAGGATATGCACTATCCCCAGCCTAAATGCAAATGTCTAGTTAAACAAATGAAATATTTCATATAGCCAAAAGAAAGAGCCTACTTACATTAGTGTAGAATCATAGCACCACACCAAAATAATTCTTTAAATTTTTTTATTCCAAATTCAAGTTCGATTAGCCCTGTATATATCATATATATATATATATATCATAAATTCAAGCCCATTTTGTTTCTTATTGAAGTAATTCTTCAAACATATAACATGCATCGCTTAACTTAACATTTCCATTAAGACATAACCTCTAAATTCCGTTTCTAGTTATACACAATCACTTTATAGCTGAATTAACATTGAATTCGCCATAACACTAAGTTAACTAAGTTCCTAATTCATTCCAACCATTGATTATATATGAAATCCCCAAATTACTATTCAATTAGATTACTATTTTCTTCATGGATTTTAACATAATTCCTCATGTCTAAAGCATGTCGAAAACACTACAATTAACCAATTAATCATCTTTCCCACAATTCTCAAATCAATCCATATCAAATTCTTTCAAATTTACTGTTCAGAGTTTACTTCAAACCCTAATAGAGCAAACCCCAAACTCTCATGTCTAATTCCATTCTATACCATTATTATGCATGGATTAATCATTTTTCCTATGGTTTTACACATGAATCCCCACCAAGTTGCCCAAAAATTTACTATTTATAGTTCACATGTAACCCTAGTTAACAGAAAATCAAAAATTTAGTTAAAAGAAATAACTTAATATGAAATATAAGTGTGTCTTCCATTCATGAATGAGAATCCATGCCCAAAGCTGCCATTAGTCTCTTCCACTTGTAAGAAATCAAATCTTTTTCTATTTTTCACCATCCAAATCATCAAAACCTTAGCTAATAGGCATGGTTAAGTGATAATTTACCTAGAAAAGGAATTTTCCAAGTTCAAATGGCATGAACTTGAGCTAAATAGGAAGGGTTCCAAAGCTAGGGCAGAAAAAAGAAGAAATGGGATGGAATAAATGAAAATTGAGATGGGTTTCAAGCTTAAAAAATCAGATTTTTTGGGTACTTTGATGAGCCACAAGACCCTTGCCGCAACAAGACTTGCTGGATAGGCTAAAACATTAATTTTTGAAGCCTTGCCATGGCAGAAAATTGCCTTACCATGGTAAGGTCATGCTGTATGCCGAAAAGTTAATTTTTTGGAGCCTTGCCACGGCAGAGAAAAGCCTTGCATCGATAAAGTCTTTTTGTTTGACATAGTCTTAATAATTTTATCATAACTTTTAAATAGGATATCCAAATGACCTAATTTTTGAGGCATTAGAAAGTTACTTCAAGGGCTACAACTTTTATGTTAACAAATTATTCCAAATTAGCCCCCAAATATGTCAAAAATTTGGATAAAGTAACCAATTTTGTTCATCTTGTTATTTTTCAGTGATTTAGAGCAGTTTTGATGTATTAGTCATAACTTCTTAATATGATATCAGAATTGAGTGATTTTTATTTCATTGGATAGAAAATTTCATCATATACAATACTACATTGAAACATTTTCTAAATCATCCAAAATATAGGTCAAAATGAGACATAAGTGACCC